>DWDW01000190.1:0-17013 GCA_018245635.1 Mimoniades versicolor eupheme | reverse complement strand
CGATCCCGAGATTTCACACAGTTTTCAGTGACATACACGTTCATGTCATTTACAGGACGACTTTTACTAGTTAAATAAATAATGTAATAATTAACGGAAACAATTTATTATAGCTTGTGTTTTTACGTGGCATGGAGTAAAAATATTTTGATTAACTATGTTCATTTCATCAGGGTTGAAAATCATTAATTGTAATATTTCAATTTGAAATATGTAACTGTCGAGTCAGCCAGTAGATCAATCAGTCGTTCAGTCAGTCGTTCACTTATTCGTTCAGTCGTTCTATCGTTAAAATAGATCTTATAGTTCGCTAAGTAAATTGTTTACTTGCAAAATTTCCTATCTATACATTTCCTAACATAATGTCCAATTGAAGAAAAATTTTCAGTTGGTCTGATGAATTGTCCTGGTAGTTAAATGGACCAGTAATCGTGACTGAGCCGAAGGGTAGAGATTTCCATTTAGGAATCTGACTGGGATTAAGACAAATAATTATCTGTTAGTTCGTCTTTTTAGGAATTCATATACCTACATATTTTAATTTGCATTAATAGTTTATCAGCTGTCCGGTTTATATAGAACCTACCTTTAGGTTAAAATAAGCGTTAATTAAATTGAGATTAGATGACCCTGTGTAATTTGTTAAGCTTATTTAAGAATATTACAATTAATTGTAGAAATAGTTATTAATTTTATTAACGTTTGTTTGCAAGAGGAACTATTCTAGCGAATTAGGTCATCTTCCCAAGGGACAATATAGGAGACAACTTTATCGCGTTTAATCACTATCACTGGAATTACAGCTTTGACAATCGCGTATTCTACTGTTACAACGCTTTGGTGCTGGATCAGTCAATAATGAACACGGTGCGAGTGTCCGTTGAATGAAATGTTAAATTTATGACCAGAGCCATATATTCAGTTAGCGCAATACCAGTCCCAACTAGGCCAAATCTGTTCCCAAGATACCGTACCCCGGTAACTAATTAATTTATAGACGGCAATTTGTATAAATATTTGTACGGAACGCAGGCGATCGGAACGCGCGCGTTGCAAAAACGGACGTTTTGACGGGCACCATCAATGCGCCCATATCTGGTTAAGGGATCTGGTAAATTAGACACAAATTCATGTCACTGTGGACCGGTAAACCGGTTATAATAAATTTCGCAATTCTATGGTATCTGTACTATATTTTAATGCATTTACCGCATTTAACTGTGATCGACTTTCTAATCCATCTGCGGGTTAATGCCGTTGACATATTGCACTGCGTTAATTTGATTCGATACCGTTCGTGTTTTCAGACATTATATTATTATAATAAAAATTATCCTCGACGCAGTTCTGTACCTCAGTACATTTCTCAGTCACAGATCTCAATTCCGTTCATTGACCTTAGAATGACTGCGTTCTGTTGTTTGTCATACCTAATGCTGACTCAGTAGTTTTTCTCAGGTGTTGTTTTAAAGGCGGTAAAAAAGTTATTCAAAACTATCAATGACACATATGGAAATTTATTCAGGAATGCTCTTTGAGTCTTGATGCTTTAACTATGCGTTATTCTTAACGCAAAAAATTACAATATATATTACGTCGAGTACAACATTTAAACTATCAGCGCATACATATATGTCTAACATTCGTTATTGACTGTATAAACCCGATCGCAATTTATAACGTCAACCGTAAATAGCGCACCTATTTACCCGGTTGAGACCTGTAACAAATTAACGCGCGTCACCGCGGCGCCGTTAATCAAATTACACTCCCGTCATATCTCATACAGTTGACGTGAATCCGTCACTCTGACGCGTCGCCTCTTCCGCGGTGCGTTGTGCTTTTAGATTGCGAACTCGATTATGAATTACAATTATTTATTTATTTATTTCTTGTAATAAAACAAATTTCTAAATATTTAAATGCAAACTTCTAAATACAGAGTGTTTTTATTACCTTTCTGTTATATTTAATTAATTTATTTATCAATTATATTATTATTTATCGCCTAATTTATTTATTCTAAAATAGCTATTTAAGTTGTTACGGATATTAAATTACTTTTACTGGTGAAACGTGGGAGATTCTCTTCGGGGATTACAGGCGTGATGTTACTTTTTTTTAGACTTTTTTTTGTGACTTAGTTCGTTTTTACCATTTCTAAAGTCAATCTTTTTTATGTACATTGAACACTGGTAAATTTATCTTTTTAATCGCGTATTAAATGTATTTTATCACTCATAGTAAATTGACTTGTTAAAGTACAACGTTAACGCATCATAAAAACATTTTAAAATCGTGTTCATAAAAGCAGATAGTGTAGTCCAGTGGTTTAGAATTAAACTCTCTATACTGGAGGTCCTAGGTTTAAATTCTGGTGCGCACCTTGTGTGTATGTAATAATGTAAAGTATACATAATTACGTACGTGGCAACATATGAATTTAAGCCTTTTCAAATTGTTCGATATAATAATTGTACCTATTTAACAGTAGAATGATAAAAATATCGGTAATGATTATTCATAAAAGAAATCTGGAAAATGTACTGAAAATACTGTTTCAATTTTTTTTTTGAATTTCGTTGTATTTAGCAAGAAATTAATATGGCGTCGCCGCGGCGCCGTATATCAAATTATACCGCGCGTCATATCTCATCCGCCTGACGCGTATCCGTCACTTTGACGTGTCTCGTTCGCGTCGACATTTTATTGCATTTATTATAATTTTGAAACAGAATATGTGTTTGTTTGTGAAGCTTTTCTGTGTTACCGCAAATCATTTTTTAATAGTAGAAGAATATAAAATTTTGAATTGAACAATTCATAGTAGGTATAGCTGCTCAAAATTTTCAAATTTAGGGGGTAAATATATGTTACATACCCTAAAACATTTCCAATATTGCTATGTATCGTTATATGAGTATAGAATACAATGCTAATCTATTCTACGTATATACATAAGTCCGCGTAGCACAGTCGCTTCTTGTCTTCAAATTACAAGCTATTTGTATCTAAATAACCACGCGCTCTAAAAAACGTTATATACTCGTAGGTAATATAAATTGCCTGCAGCTTGGACGTCTGTTTAAAAAGAATATTCTGATTTTACGTCACATAACTTTTGTCGTATTTCACCTTTTTTTGATACATCTTTGTTTTAACTAATACTGTAATGGTGCTAGATGAGTTGTATTTAGCAAGGGACTAATGAGGCGTCGCAGCGGCGTCGTAAATCAAAATTATACCGCACGTCATATCTCATCCACTTGACGCATATCCGTCACTTTGACGTGACTCATCTTCCGTGTTTGTGATAGGATTTTTTCACTGTAGGTATTTGTACTTTTGATTTTTATGCTGACGGTATTATTTTTAACTTTTCTCATCCTATTCCTCTTTTCTTGGCCTGTGAATGTGATGATATAAGGACACGTAAGCTATAGATTGAACCAGTCAACACACATTTCTGTATATCGAGTGTTCTAAAACAAGTCATGATAATGTTTTTATAAGAAGCCACCCACAAGTCTATGAGCGCAATCTGTCAGTGAGGCGTCTATCACGTCTCATTATTGCATCTGATCACGGAAACGCCGCGTCCACTAATCACATGTAACGGTCCGCCATTCGTCACTGTCCCGTATGCATCACTCACGGCAGCCGACGTGACAATATATGATTTCACTCGCGTTCGAACCTATTATAATGTGTTAAAGTTCAAATTTGACCCTTTCAGCTGCATATCAAAACTTGCGCCGCTGAGACGTCCAGTGTTTTGTGACCCGCGTCCGCCCCCTTTGTTAGAAGTTCGACAGAATCAACAAGGGTATCACAAGGTATATTAATAGGTCCGTAACTTTTGGTCACTTCGAACGTATGTCATGGCACATTATCAGAGTCTCTTAATTGAAGATAATAAGGGGGGACATGTGTCTCTGTCGCGTTTTTATGGGGTGTAAGTAAGGGATATGGCGTGTTTCGTTTTTTGGAGTGTCGTTAAGACCGGCTATTAATTTGCGTCAATCGCGTTTCCTCTCTTACAGGCGACCAAAAAGTTTTTAGTGAATCATGGATCTTAAAAAAGATTTTTCATATTGGTCACATTAGTCTGTTCAGAAATATCAAGTGCTGTAGATTTAGAGACTGCGATTATTAGTTTAAATTAAAAAAATCTTTTGCTGATTTTTCCACGTTTTGCTATATTATGCGAAATGAGGTTAGGGTTGTGTGTAGCATGACAATAATAAAAATGAAGTGGACAATTTTGCATCCTTCAGTAATTATCACGTGTTATGTGATAAAATTCTCATTTTATTCCCTTTCTTAAGGTTTCCTCAGTATATTTCGTCCTTAGGATATAACCGAGTGACAATTGCAACCATCTTGATATAATTTGATTTTCTAGTATCAAGAATACTTTTGGCTTCAAGAAGTTCCGTTCTCTAGGGAGAGTGAACTCTGGGAAGGACAGAAGTATATAGATTGCTATTGTTCTGAGATCGGCTCTCCCGCTCACCTGCATTCCGCAATATCAATCCATCTCCGTGGGGTGGGGAAGTGGACGGTTGACGTCTTTAGGGTAGTTGAATAGTGCACTGGGGTAGTGCCCCGTACGATTTGTTACTTTACTTACATTGTAGTGTTGTAGGAATTTATAAAACAGTAGTATGAATAAACTGATGCAAACTATGCGAGTCTATTAATAAGAGTTTTAGATTTGGTTCTGAACGGTAACTTAGTTGTCTCTTGTAATTCTGAGTTTGACGTGCACTGAAGCACTGACATTTTCAGTGTTACCTTAAGGTGCTAAAAGGTCAAATCATTATTCTATGTTATTGTTTACTTTGTTACTCGATAATATTTTCGTTTTCAAAGCTGTCATACTAATCATGTGATATCTTCAAAACAGCCCTTCAAACTTCAAAGTTTTTGGACCGCTCTGGACTATGATGGGTCCGAAGCGCGACCATTCTGAATCTTTTTGTCTCCCAAATAGATGAATAATTATATCGCTAAGTATGTTAATTTGAAACGATTTTATTAGTTATTTTGAAAATACGTGATACATGTGACATCATTAGAATGGTGCACAGTAACGTTCAGTTTAACCTGCAGTCGTCCATCTGCCGAAGGGGTGCGGGGGCGCTGCCGGGAGACGGCGGGCCACGTCGCCTTCTTGCAAACTGCGCTACGTATTTGAAACAGGTTGATTTGATGTTGACATATGACGTGGTCTTGCTTAAAACTTATTTATATTTAATATTCATTGTATTGAAAAGTTCATTTTAAATTGTACTGTAGCGATGTGGTGCGATCCTTACTTTTGATATGATATATAGAACGGATTTTGATAATATTTTTAACATTGTATAATTGTAATTTTTCCGTGTTGTAATTTTGTAAAGTATTGTCACGACAGTAGTTGTCGGGTAATACTTCTACAATCACTAATAATGCTAGTCGCTTCTGAATCAAACATGTGACAAGTTATTTCTGGTCGCATAATTTATAACTTTTGTCGTGTGAATCTAAAGTTTTTATTATATTGAAACTTGGAATTTAACTTGCTATGAATGGGTATCCAAGCTGAACTGTAAGAAATTTCCTTAATAATTCTCAATTAGAAAATAATTCTCAGTAATAGTTATTACTGAGAATTATTTAAGTAGAGATTAAGGGGGGAGTGCATAACTGGGACCGTGGTTGAGAGTAATTGTAGTTATGTTTTGAGTTGTGACACTTATAAAGCTATTGACAACCTTATATTTAAATGTTTGGGGTCTCTTATTCGCTGCAATCGAGTATTAAATCAGTATTAGTTCTATTATATAACAGAAGTAGATAGAAAAGAAGAAAATTTAGTTTCACACACTGCCGTCACTGACCTACGTGCTATTCCACGTGCTAAACTTACCAGGGGAGTACTCGCAACTCTGTTAAAACTGTAAAAATTTTGTGAAAATAAACCATTTTTGATTTTTTTTTGATTCCTTTAACAAATTTGCGTTTTGCAATCATATGTTTGCAACGTGAAATAATTGACCAAAATTCTTACTTACACATTAATTACATAATTATTATTGTTAAAGTTGTAAAAAATATGTGTATTTGTAAAACTAACGTTTAAATATAAAAAATAAATGCATTAATTCCTTGTGCATTCACACAAAATTGCTTTACTACGTCTTTAAAATACTCGCTCTAACCAAGAAATGCACTTGGGGGCATTTTCTTCAGTGAAATACATTTCTAATGACGTTGAAATAATTCTCAAGCACTGTCTAGTGATGCTGAGTCTTACCTGCAGTGGTGTCAATCTGCCAGGGGGGAGGGGGTAGGGGGGCACCGGTGGAGCCGGTCCGGCCAAGTCGCCCGTCTTTGAGGCTATTTCATTTTGTGCAAATGACGTGACGTTTATGCTACAGAAATCTGATACTTCACCGTGTATGTGTGTCTGTACTGAATGAGGTATACCCTACATGTTTTTGCTAATTTAATATTATTTACTTTGTAATATATTTAGTTCTCTCAATCAAGTTATGTTCAAAAGTACGTATGTACATGGTAAGGCTTAAAATATTATGATTTTATCATTACTGGTCAACTATTACTTACACTTGACTAGCGTAGTATAATAAGGCCTCCACCAACATGTTAAGTATTGAAAACGCGTATTTTTTATTACGTTATTATGATCGAGCTAAAGTTATTTCATTACGACAATACAATAGATCGGCAAAGACATTTTGTGTATAACTGCCTCGATTACCTCGGCAACCTAAAAAATCCGACCTAACTACAACTAAAACAATTATCTCGACCCCATTCCGCTCGAGTGTATATTTTTTAAAACGCACACATCCACGTAGCGCACCCCTTATTATCTGGGGGGCGAGTGACCCGGGGGGTGGTGGTGGTGGGGGGGTGTCACGTCACTGTCCCGGATCGCCATCACGACGTTCGAGCGTCTCGTTTGTGTCCCGACTTGAAGGGTTGGAGCGAATTCATTGTACGTTCCATTAAAATAAGTCGAGTCTTGTTCGTTTTCAGCGCTTGAGGAGACGTCGATCGGAGATGGAGCTTTTAATTTAGCGTTCTAGATGTTTCGAGAATAAAACCGAATGTGTCTAAGGGCGTTCAGAGTTCCTATTGAAAATGACGGTTGATTGTTTCATTCTGACTTTCGTAAAATGTACGGTACAAAGTAGGATATTATGAGGACAATTAAAAATAAAACTCTTTGTTAGAGACTGACTGAAGTATTATTGGGCGGTACGGTTTACCATTATGTTAGGTCGCACAAAAATTTTTGGGATTCGATTTCCGGTCTGATAAACATCTGTATTTTGGTATCTGTCTATACGATTGAACACGGCATAGTATTTCAGGAGCGCCGTGAGTTGAGAATATTAATTTACTTTAAATAATTCAAAATGGAATGGCAGCAATTGCCGAACAAATTTCGGACAATGCTTTTTATAAGCGTAAATTATAGATAAGTACCTACCTACTCTAAATTTTTTTAATTAAAGTGCTTTCATCATTAGTCAGAATTGGATCTTGAATGTGTTACGTCTTCCAGAAATGCAGTCTGGACGCACACATGCTGATATTACGTCCTAAGTGTATCCGCTTTTCCAATATTAACACGGAACACTAAAAACAACTCAAAAGACATTAGCAATTTCCCGATCGAGTCGGCTTCAAATCCGTCATCGGTTCGAGACGGTCGATACAACGTGCTAACCCAGGGAATGTACGGGCTGTAGTTTTTTATTTCCTCGTGTGCATTCGTTTCGTCTTATCTGCACTGTAACCGTATGGGAATATTTAGTTATCTAAATCAAACTCCGTTCATTTCAGTATACGAACATACAGATATTTGAGAGTCTTTAAACGAGGTAATTTGATTATGATAAACATCAGGTGAATTGAGGCGGATTTTCCTTGTCTTCAAGCGTAGATTCGTATTAAGCATAGCACAATTATGTTCGTAACGTAAGTAACACGTGACGTCACGCGTGTAATCCCCGGATAGGTCCGCACCGCCACCACCTTCACCAGTTACGTTGCGGTCCCACTAGTGAATAGACAGTGATCCCACTGCCATACACCGGGCACATATCCAGACTCCTAGTCACTACTAGAAAATGTAAGAAAAATGCAAGAGTGCCCACCTCGGGATTTGAATCCAGTACCTCTCCATTCGTAGTCACGCTTGCAACCAACATGTACAACGAGGCAGTACACGTCATTGATTATGTCCGATTTTACCGATCTAAAAACGTACTGTTTAACTATTTAGATGTTTGTTAGTGCCAAGTCAAAAGCTGAATGCGCTATCGTCTCTGCGAATTTGTTATACGTAACGTGTAAGCTGTGGAAGTGTGCGGGCTATATATTTTTTATTTCCCCGTATGCAATCGCTTCGTCTTACGTCTGCTCGGTGCAATATCAATCCATCTGGCGGGTGGGGGTGCGGGGGGGGGGGGCGTCACTCTTAAATGACTGTCACGGGCGCAGTGTAGCTCGCTTCAAGAACGTGGACGTACCGCTCTGATATTGCACCGTTATTTGTTATTGTATTGCTACTTGCACATGTTTAACTGCTTCTGAGTTTGTTGTGTACGGAGTTGGTGCACGGTTCGAGTTTTTTATGGCTACTTTAATAGAATTGGTATAGTCTATTTAAACGTGTGTTATTTTCTAGAAGAATTCGTACTTTAATTAAATAATGAAGTAATTTTGATTGTCTTATGTAAATATATGTAGGTATATTTCATATTTTTCCAGTCACTGGTCTCTTGTAAGATATTTTCGTAGTACTACGTATTAGGTATATTTTTTTGTCTACGTCCTTAATATGATCTTACTTTGTATGTTACACGTAGTTTCAAAAATTTGTTTGGGCGTAAATATTTTTAGTTATTAAAATTAATATTGAATAAGCTTTAATTGATTTTTAATATTGAGAAAATTGAATGAATCAGTTCATCACATAATTTTGAAGTATAATGAATAAGTAAACTAGGAAACATTACAGTGAGTAGCTATACTATTATAGAACAAGCGTTGTACATAGTTTCCGATATGCCATCGTGGTCGCTGGTGACGCGGCTCATACGCGGCGTAGCGCGCCGTGTCGCCGTGTCGCGTGCACATTGAACTGTCAGTGCTACGCGCATTCGGTGCCAATCCGTATCGGTGCCACTCCTCGGTTCGTAGAAGATTGCACGTACCTATTCAAAGCTCGTGTAAAGATCCTGTGTATACAGCGACAATTTTATTTTTTGTTACGAACCATAATTTTTTGATAAATTATCTAGGAAATTTGTAATTACTCGCATAATCGATAAAATGATAAAATAATGTATGCAAAATTCAAAATAATCCAAAGTGATGCTCTCATGGTCATGAATAACGCGGCTGGTATGTTTCGTAGCCCGTGTTGCGTAGACGCATCCTCAATGTCGTGTCAGTTCAATTTCCATTAGGTGTCAACCGTTAGGAGTTTTTGCTGAAGATAATAAATAGTAAAGTACCTATTGTTTATAGATGCGACCAACCTGCCTATGTACCTACTTAATTATTGGTGTTTCGTTGGAATTTTATTGGGTAACGTTCGTTTGTAGAAATTTGAACTAAAATAATACATTATAACATATTCATACCGTATGCCCATATCAAAACATTTGGCAGCTATAAAACATATAGCTGAGCGAGTTAACTAGAGTAAGCTAGTGTATCTTATTATTAAAAGTATATAACCTATAACTTGATCAAAAGCAGAAAGTCGATTTACGAGAGTACAATATAATTAAAACTTTTTTCATTGAAGGTTTATATATTTACGAGTATCTCCTATAGTAAAATTATGGACATTGCTTTGTTATTATATGATAGGATAGCCTTTGATTAGGAATCAACAAAACAAATTGCTTGATAGATATAATATGTAATGCAGTTTCCCCCCACAAATGTCGCGAGACATTCAGTGAACTCAGACGGTATTCGAACACTAAAACTACAAGCTAATTAAACGTTACACGACCCCTTCAGTTACTAAGCGGAGTCGTAGCGAAGGGATTATTAGTTATTTTTCATCTTGTATTTGTATCTAGAAATAACGCATACTCTAATCATCTATTAATTTTGTAAAAGTTAGGCGTGGTGCGTCTACTAAGGTATAAGATTATTTAGTAACTTATTATATTATTGTTCATGAATGCAAACTAACAAATCTTCTAATTGATGTTTTCATCAGGGTGATAACGGAAGCTTGCACTGGTCAGGGTGCCATTAACATTGCATATTTCAATTGATTTATCTTGTTCATACATGAAAGTGTGTAGGATGAAAAAACCCAAGGAGCTTTCTATAAGGTGTAAGGTACAGAAACAAACAAAACATTGGTTTATCGAGAAATCGCTTCAACCAAAGTCGTTCATTGTGTCGAGTCATGCTTGATCGGTTGTTAGACGACTTCCTCAATAGTTCCCCTGTAAGACATAAACTATCTTTAATTACTCACTTTAATTTTTTACGAAATGATTTTAACAAAATTATTCTTACTAGAATAAATGTAATTATTTTCCGAACTCAAGACAGGAACTTTCAATGGAAGTGTTTTAAGGGTTCAAAATTTAACAGCTAAGTAGACAAATTACTCACTGACATATATAATAATAATAATAATAATAATAATGCTACTGTCTATTACTTTAGTAAGCTTATATTAGGTTATTTTATACAATCAAACACTCAAATTATAAACTTCAAGTAGATATCAATAATTCAACTCAACATCAACAAAAAGTATTTGTATAGGACGGAGGCATAGTAGGTACTCGTAATATTATGTATACACATATTTACGATTAACTAGTTTTAAATGTACAGATCGCTTATACATCGTTCTTACATTGTTGCTTAAAAGGAAGGTCCTGATTTGCGTACGAATTTAAAATAATATCCTAATTTATTTGTTTTCAACATAACATAGAACCGCCCTCAAACAACAAGGATGTCAGCTGCCGAGACAACGCTATTTGTACGTTTTGTTTTATGCCACGTTCGACTTCTTAAAACAACGGTCTTTATTTTAGCTAACTAGACGCCCCGAACACCCGTCAACCAGTTAGCTCGACTATCAGCCATCGCGGCGCCCGCGAACACTTGCATTATCAACTTGCATCGAGATGACGCGAGCATCGCTGTCGCTCCCACGTCCCTAAGTTTACTCTGCTCCGCTGGAAATTTCACTCTAGACTTGGCGGGCTGCGGTCCAAGTGACGGAAATTTAGCGGTTAATTCTCACCAACTATTTCAGACGGTGTAAAGACTCTCCATTTGGCATTTATACTAAAATCTTTCCGTATTCAATGTCACTGCGCTTACTACTGTGTGTGTAATATGAAAATATGAAAATATGTGTTTTAACAGTTCCGTGACCTTTCCAATGAGCTATTTTAATAAGTTGTAAGTAATAATAATAATTAAGTATATACATATCACTGTTTTTTTATTTGTACCCTTTAATGCGGTATAATAAGTTTTACAAGGCTTTTTACTTTTTCAAGGTAACAAAATATAACTATATTATGCTAACAAAATATAAAAAATCTCTTCTTCTATAGAAACGTTCACATTTAATACTAGTAGCGAGGGTCTTTATACTAAGAAAGAATAAACCTATATATCAGAAAAATTCAAATCTCCGCTTGCGTCCTTGATCTGCACCACCATTTCCCAAGTCGCTGCTGTCACGTCAGTGTTCCGACTGTCGCCGGCGATGACAGCGCGCGACTCAACTGTTCCGCGTGTTCCTGACGCGCTGTCTTAGTTTGTTCCAGTCGATGTTGTTGTTGATTGTTGTTGATTGTAGCGCTGAGGTTGCTTCGATTGACAGATTGCGTCAGATTGTATAGTTGCATCTGGGATTGAATTCGATTTGAGTAGCAGAACTGTGAGCTAGATTCCCATTGGAAAATTTTGTTCGATGCTATGTGAATTCATTTATCCTTATCCTTATCATTCTGAATTTATGCGTATGTGTAATGATTACACGCTGCTACCCTTTTTTCATCCTATTGCTTAACACCAGTCAACGATATAACTTGCATATAGAAACAAAGAAACCGACATCTTTACAAATATTCTAGTTGTGATAAATAACTTTATTAAGTATTTACATCGTTTTTTTTAACTTTTTTCGTATTTATAAAGCTTGAACGCTGAACGTGATAAAATAAGCTGCAATTTTTTAAAATTACTTTGACGTAGAGGCACACGTCTCCACCGTCTCTGGCCTTTGAAGAGCGAAAGCCTTTCGAAAATCACAAAACAAAAGCAGTGGAAGTTAATAAAGACTGCGCACCGGACCGGCGGCGTGCGCGCGACAGCGTTGACGTCGTGTCGCACACGGGTCGCCGACGTGTCGCTGGCTTTGTAACTAAGGCCAGAATGGAAGACGCGTTCTGTAATTACTGATTAGACACATTACTGTTTTTATTACTATGTATATTCTATATGGATTAGTTCGCAAATGTAAATTAAGTAAACTTTTTTCCATTAATTCGGCCTGCGTGAGGCATTCTATAATTACATTCAAGCTTGATTTCCTCACATATAACAGTAACAATAATATCGTGAGACATATCCACTCGCATCCATTGAATTACCCAGTACGTTTTAATAGAGCTTGTGCAATGGTAACCAGACTGCTGATAAAATTTATGTAGATAAGAGTATACATTTTTTACATTACATATATTACATTATATATATTTTCTTAACAAATGTAGTTACTTTAAGTGTTCTATAATACAAAAACACCTCTTACTGGTCTGGCCTGTTGATTCGGTGGTTAGTTACCTAGATCGCTGAGTCATGGGTTGTGAATTCTATTCAAGCCTAAATCACATGTTTGTGTGACAAACACAAGTACTTGTTTTGTCCCTGAGTGTCGATAATCTAATTTATGTGTGTATCCGTATTCATTTATATATTTATCAACTGTCTAATTACCCTAGTAAAAGCTTTGGGTGGTCTGGCATCAAATGAAAAATTATAAAATAATGAGTTAATTGCCACTTTATTTAAGTTAAGGCATTATGATCATAATTTGGATGAAAATTATTGCTTATTAACCACATACTCTCAAAAATTCGTAATCTGCTATTGCTATTGTCATTTTATAGCAAACCACAAGGCGCAGTCAGAACATCTTTTTTACTTCTTTATGGTACCACTCAATTTAGGCATTGCCAACGGCATATCGGGGAAATTGAACATACAGGAATAGGATTGGATATGTAAGTGTACCTACATGAAAATTATGTCAATACGGATACTTAATGTCAAGTAACCTGTGTTTTAAGTCTGATTTTAAATTAGAAGAGTTTATATTATGACTTATGTGATAGCAATCACTGGGAGCATCACTTTGGTTAAAATTAATTAACCTAAAAAGGAAGTACTTCTAGAAGATTTCCAAATTTCTCTGGGTAGCAAAGGACCTTTTTTTCCCCAACATTATCTACCTATCATATTATCAGTATCAATGGACTGCAAGAACCACGTCATTTTTCTTTTATTAATTTACACTTGAATCTATATTTCAAATATAAATTTTATATTTCTATATGATTAATTAATTAACTCTACCTATAAATTAACACAGTGCTAAGTTCGTAACAAAATATCGTAATTCATTAATAAGCTCACTTCATATTTTATGGAATGTTTAACATAGCTGATGAAATGTGGGTGTACTAGGGCATAGCATAGGGCATATGCCTACGACTTCGGGATTAACAAGAGTGATGGTATGCATTTAGCACGTCTCGTAGTGTTCTTTCTTGCGTTGCATCTTTTCCTCGATCGGAACACGGGTAGCTGTAGTAATTAAATGACGTTCGATAACAGTTCTGTATGAATCAGTTTCGAATAAATTCCGTTCACAGTGTCGCCCAGGTGCGCACATCCACTCGTACGTGCACGCCGCTATGCACCTTGAGGCGGCGGCAATGAGCGCTAATCAATACGGAGGTGGCGAAAAATAACGAATGTTGTATTACCGCTGCTCGTGTGTTTCCGTGCGCACTCAGCTGCACCGTACCGTGTGTGCACAAAGTGACCATTTAAAATTTTTTTATTTTCGAAAATATTTTGTTGTCATTCACTTACCTATTTGATATGCTTGACCTTAACTTAATCTTTGTCAAACAGAACTATGACCAATGAGCGTACTAGAACCACATAGTAACAGACTGTGCCTTCAAAACCTTTTCATTTTGAGAGAAGAACCGTGTTCAATAGTAGAACCCTAGCTGATGATGATAGATAAAACTTATATTATGGAACTGGAAGTTGTTCTTTTTTTATTGGCTTACATTATTGTGTAATTGCGTATTAACAGTTCGAAATCAAACTTAAACCTGCTAAATAATAAAAACTACAACTAAGTTACCTAAGTAAATTTTATGTTGCATTCAAGCAAAATATAGAAAAATTAATGTATCATGTCTATGTATCACATCTACGAGTAAATTACTACGAGTACATTTCAGAATTTTATTCATGAATGACAATTTATTAGAAATTCCTGTTTAATTTTTCTCATTTTGCTGCTGACGGTACAGCAGCTTATGCACGGTTCGCAATCGACGGCGACCGGGGACGTATTGGACGCCGTTCCATTGCCACGTCCGGCCCGTCGCAGACATAAACGAGGCATTGACATAACACAAAATGTTAATTTGATAGTCCCTCAAACTTTTAAGTATAAAAGTATTGAAAACTTTCTTAAGATGTATTTTAAAACAAAAAAAAACTTAGCATTACGTCTGCAATGCTCGAGGAGATAGACAGAAGAGTTAAGTACACCCCAACGTTTCCGCGTTCCATTGACGTATTGAAATTGAAAAAGGAACTATTATGTATCCAAGTGTAATCCACACAAGCCATAGTCATCACAAGTAACAATAACAATGAGAATTGACGTTTTGAACGCTTCGTAATCAAGATATTATTATAACCTACCCTGTCATAATTTATTCTATCAAGGTTTTACACGAATCCACAGTAGACTATAAATAAAATTTTTAGAAATAGATGGAAATGGTAGTGCACATCAAGAAATAGACTGAAATGAGAATTAAAGAACATTGTTCTTGTTCTTGCCTTCATCATAATTCAGGGAGAGAATGTCGCTAAGGATTAATTACGCCATTGTATACTTTTGTTTAAAGTGCAAGTTTATAAATAAATATATTTTTTCGGATATATTTGACCAATGGAAAAGAGCACAGTGGCCGCCGAGACTACAGTACACGTTTCTTCCCCCTCCCATAATGACGGCTGACGACTTGCTTTGACGTGTCTTTGTTGCAGTGGACCGGATTAATTGTTCAAGACATTTTGTACACTTGTAAGACTATAGAAAGCAACTTCATTTAATAAAAATCTTTAAAATTATATGTAAGTTTAGCTGCGTATTACAAAAGTATTTTTATTGAACGTATCTTCAACTGCACTGGTACTGAGATGTGTTTGTGCGCATTAATAATAAGGTAAATACATAACGTAACATCACGCCTGTAATGCCCGAAGACGTAGGTAGAGGATTGTAGTACACTCCCACGTTTCACCAGTTAAGATTACGTCCCACTGTGGAATAGGTGGTGAGCCTATTGCCATACACCGGGCACATCGGGCCAGGATGCCGAAATACTAGATACTACTAGAAAATCGAAATTATAAAAATCCAGTTGTACCCGACCCGGCATTTGAACTCAAGACTTCCCTTTTGGCACTCGCGTTTCAAACCAACACGACCAACCAAGGCAGTTAATAATAATAAAAGTTTCCTCTTAGACACCATATATTTTCAAAGCCTATTCGCAAGACTGCATCTTGTCATGTACACTGATGCTGACGTCAGCCGTCAGCAACACGCACGAGAGTGACTGCATACGGTGCTGAACATAGCTGAAAGTTACTGAACACGCTCGCATGTTGGCGACGTCCGGGAAGAATAGCACCGCAAAGTCCCTCAAGAACAACGTTTATACGAGCTTTCCTCAAACACTTGATGTGATGAATGAAACGTAATGGAATGTTGGGTTTAATATAAATCTACAAATTGACATTGCTCATGAAACTTCTATTTAAATGAAATGTCATACAATACATTTGTCATACAATATATCGGCAATAGATATATGTATGCCTTAACGACAACGATACCCGATTTTTAAGAGTTAGTTAAAAAGGACAATATGAAGTTTATTGCTGTAGCACGGTCGACCGTACAATTACGCGGCACACGCCTAATCCATTTTTGTATTTCAAAACGATTTCAATAATCATTAAGACGCAATTCTGGAACGCTCGTAGCCGTGGCGTAGCACGTGAAACGATCTGTACAGCGAAACGTGTGGCGCGGTCGGCTGTTGGACGGGTGGCCGTTAGTGATAAATTTTCACGAGCGTCGCTATAATTTTGAGGGGACGTAAGTTCTACCTGGTGGACTATGTGATACGATTATAGGAATCGAATAATTTAATACGTTGTTTTAAAATTTATTTCGCTGTAGGAACCGTACTTTGGTTTTGTCATAAAGTAAAAGAAAACTGTCAATAATGCTTGATATAAATTATATTTCTGAATCAAAAAAATGTTCATTAAAACTGCTTACAGGTGGGATGCACAAAATCACCACATTTTATTTAGCTCTTGATTAGCAATCGCTCTTCCAACCGTTCTACCAACGAAGTAGTCTTTAACTTTAAAGACAAGTCAAAATTCAATTCTTTGTAACAGATCTTGGTTCGAGGATGAAGGTGAAGAAAGGTTCACATTGCTACGTTGGTGCGTATTGAACTTAACATGTCAACCGAAATTACTATCGGCGTAAACTTTTCAAATTAAAGTTGAGGCCAAATTGACTTTACGGAATCGTAAGAGTTGGACGCGGCTGTGACCGACGCGCCTGATTTATTCCGTGTCAAC
>DWDW01000189.1:0-17014 GCA_018245635.1 Mimoniades versicolor eupheme | reverse complement strand
ATTCCTCTGCCTACCTCTTTGGGGATGACAGGGGTGATCTTACCGATCAGCATATCAAGAAAATAATTTGTAAAAAAATAGACATGTTGTTACAGTCTCAAGTTTTACAGACACGAATACATTAAACTTTTGAGATATTAAACTAAAATAAGAATTTTATTCATATTTAATACATAGAATATAAATCGGACACGATACGACAGCTAAAAATATTACACAATCGTAAACATGATCAGAGAACCCGGCGGCTTGTCGCCGCGCGCCCGCATCCTGTTAAGTAAGCATAAGAATTAATTAAACAAAGCGAAAGTCAATTTAAATGGAAATTCATAACACGAGAATAATTATTTTCGTGAATGCTCAAGTACGTTCGGAGTAATGTCTTGACTGTGCATTTTTCTGTTGTTCCAATAAGCATAATTTATTCTCCGGACAAATGGAACTGAGTAAACACGAAACGGAGCGCTGGTACAACAGAGATCTTGTTTTATTTATTGTTATTTATTTACAACGTTCTATATACATATAAAACACACAACAATCTCCACACAACCGTGATTAAAAACGCGCGAAACTTTTTTCATACATCGTGTGGTGTAACATGTGGCGGTCCCCTATGACTTACATGGAACCAGTAGACACCCGCGTCGGCGACATGGTCTACGTTGTGTATGATATTAGCAATGAATTATATGTACAGAGAAGAGAAGATAAAACATTCTGAAGGCAAATGTATGAGTAATCTAAAAAAAATCGCTAGAACGTAGTTTCCCGAAATGTTTATAGCTTTACATTAAACTAAGACATCGTAATATTTGTTTTAAAGAGCAAGACCAAATTTCTGAAAAGTGAATTTAAAAGGATTTGATCGAAATATATCCAGTACTTGATCCTTGATGCGCACATAATAACAGATACTTTTTATTCTATTTACATATATAAACGAGATATGAGTCTGGGAACTATGCTACATTAATAAATTAGGTTATTTAACCGTTTTACGTCATAGTACCAGTTTATTTGAAAATAATATTCTGACGATATAATAATAATGAAGAATCAGGAAGGATATTTAAATTATTTGGCCCGAAGTTTAGACTAATATTGTCTCTATGAATAAATGTTTTAGGCAGAGATCCATATTAAATTATTGATCAATGAATAAGCTATTAGTTCCTTCACGCATTCTATTTTATTTATCCGTTTCTACACTGCATTGGTTGGTTCACGATGTTATATACTGTCAACATGGTTTTTAACATTACATTAAGACTTGTCTTACAGTGTTATTATGTCCAGTTGTGGGTCTCTGTGGGCTAATATTATGATAGTGAAAAGTATAAATCACATGGGAATCTTTAAGACTAACACATAATAAATTAAAACGTGATTTCTCTTAAAAGCCGTAAGGTTTTTGTTACCTTTATCAACACAATTGGTTCAGTAATATTTTTATTATATTATTACACCAGGTGTTTTATAGGATAGGCAGAGAACATCGAGCGCCAAATATTTCCGGGCCCGAGACACACTTCCGCACCCATAACCCATACACATACCCCGGTTTCGAACCCTTCTGACACAGCCATCGCAAAAACAATAAGCTTGTCTTCTTCTTTAAGTCGATAGGTGATCGTTACTGATCGGCCATTGCTGTTGTTGCGTTGGGTATTACACTAAGAAGTCAATAGTAGTTAACCTATCTGGTCTAAGCAATGAGCCATTTAACGTGACTTGACCCCAGTTCGATAAATCACTTGATTAGAAAGACGACGTGTTGACGACGCATGTGACGTAGTGGGGAGGTCCGACCACGAGCGGTGAGGATCCCAAGTCAACTTGGAGAGACGCCTAACGAAGTGGTCATATTACATGTAGTTGACAATTGAAATCAATTGAGATTTTGAAAGGTTTTTGCATTAAATTCACTGGTGAAACGTGGGAGTGTACTACACTCATCTGCCTACATCTCCGGAGTTCACAGGCGTGATGTTACGTTTGCATTAAAATAAATTCAATACACATATGTAGTAATAGTGAGAATAGATGCGATTTAAATCGGAAAGCAATTAGTTACATCATGAATAATTTACAAGTAAACGAAACAATTCGTTGTCTCCTTGATTAAATTATGTTCCAGTTTGACTAACGCATGTTTTTTTCGGATCAGCGTCACTCATTTCGGGCCCACCTGAGATCAAATCTGTGCCTAGCTATCACGAAACTACTCACGTTTGTTAAACCAGTAACAAATATAAACATGTTTATAGAACAATATTCACGATACTGTTTGTAGTCAATTAATTATATCCTACCGAATCTATTCAATTACACACGTTAATTTTAATCCACACAAGCGACCAAAAGCGGATCAAATATTATAACGTTCAAGTCAATACTCTGTTCGACTGTCCGTCATCAAATGTCCATAATTACAACGTGCGTCTTTTTACGTTACTTGTATACATAAATTAAGCTACATTATATTATGTAATAATAGTACAGTGAATGTTTCTAATGTTATATTTTGGCGTTTTCCAGCGTCCGGCGCAGCAGTCGAGCCAGCAGATCCACGCCAAGGCTCTCCCGAACTACCAGCTGCTCATGACCACACAGCAGATGCCGCCACGGAGCCCCTTGAACGTGGACATGCAGATACCCGTCATTAACATAATCCAAGCGACGTCAAATAAGCAAGCGATCCACGCTAACACCCCAGCGGGCAGCGGTCCGTCCATGCTGACCCACGTCCCGAGCAACCCCATGTCGCCGCTGACGCTGAACGTCGGCAGTCCGATGTACTCCCTGCCGTCCAGCCCGAGCACGTCCAGCTACAGCCCGGCGCTGAGCCCGGCGCACCGCGAGCGAGTGCTGAGCCCGTACGCCACGCCGCAGCCCTTGTCCCCGGCGGGCACGTACAGCCAGGCGAGCAGTCCGGCCGGCAGACTTCTGTCGCCCAGCGGCGGCCTCCTGCAAGGCTACGACCCTTACTTGACAAACAAAATGCAGGCGAGCCCCGGACTTCCACTGCAGTCGAACGACTTGCTGATGGACTCCAATATGCCGCTCTCGGCGTCCGACTTCTGGACCGAGACGGACATTCTACAAGGCACTAGCGATCTGCTCACGGCCTTCGACGACGTTAAACTAGGCTAAGGAAATATTGTATATGACGAGCGAACGAGTGAATGTGTGAACGATTAGTGATTTCTATAATTTATTGGAAACGTTGTGCAAGGAGTGAATACCCGTTGTCTCCGAAGCATTTTTCACTCGGACAGAGCCCATATTTTCAACTTTTTGGACGAAGACTGAAAATTGTATTCCAACATTCATTTCTTTACACAAACATTCCAATAGAAACGGTGCTAGGAATATTGTGTGTCTCCTTGAAATATTTCTTTCCGATAGAAATCACTCGAATGAATGCAGGGTCTAAAAGGGTAGAAAAGAACAATATAGGCAAAGGGACTCCAAGCATATTCCTCACACTTGCCGTAGGCACTCAGACGTGTTTTATGAACGCAATATACTTGACGATTTTCGTTTACGCAACGGTTATTGAAAACGATTTGCAAATTTTATAATAATCTTACATGTGTATAAGAATCTGTGTGGGAATTCTAAAATCAACAGCGAAACGAAAGTACGTGCGAGTATGATAAAATTCAAAATGAATATTATACAATCCATTTTATTATATTGTAAGTGACATTGTAACGTAGATAGTGTGAGGCGCCCGTAAAATATTATCCACAACAGTGCGCATAGACCGTTTCGAGATTCAAAACTGTGCCTACTCGCTGCGTTAAAACATTGCACACATGAGAATAGTTATGCCAATATCACGAAGTCCTAGCAGGTCTTAGTAAAAGGAGGCATAGATCGTTCTCTTGCCGGGTGATTAAGCAGTCTGAAGAAGACAGCTGGATACAGTTGAATTCGGAAGGCCCAACACTGGGGAGTGTCGCTCCGATTAGGGTAGGTCTATGTCCAACGGTGGGCTGCAAAAGGCTGGTAGAAGATCACGACTTGCCCTGTACGCGTACTCTTTTTCCGCCCTTGAGATAATTTTCGTTACCCAATATTATACAGTATGTATATGGAAAGTTGTAAACGAGTTTCCCTAGATGAGAATTTTCAATATTTGGTACAGTGGATTAATGAAAGAGTAAGTGAATATGAATTATTGGTTACGTTATGCATTTATTGTCAGTTGAATAGTTATTTTATTGAAAGGCTAGAGTGTACCGTCTCATATGTCCCCAGGTGGGGATACGGTTTATTGTTTTAATGATCAAAATTCATATACTCAACTAGTGCATAAGGGAGATTATATCAAATGATAAGCATTGAACATCACCTACATAAATATACACATATATGTATATTTTATTTACAGAAATATGCATGTATGTATGTATACATATATACATGTATGTATATATCAATTAACAATATACAATGACAATGTTCTCTAAGTACCTATTGTGACACATATAACGATTTGTAACGATTAGTTTTAATATTCTATACCTCCTATATAAAATTAAATAAACATTATATTTAAATAGTTTGTAAGACATACCAAGGGCTTACATTTCATTCACTCGAATAAATATTTTCATATTTATTTTGGTCATTGCGTTATCAGTATGGCTATTTGGGAATAGTTTTAATGTTATGTATAGGGTATTTACCTAAATTTTATCTATCTATGTAATCTTTTATCAAAAGAAGGTTTTCATTGTTGAATTATTTTATTCATAATTTTTATGTACATGTCAAGTACAATTTTTCAATATAATATGCAACATCAATTTATGGATTTATGTTAATTTAAGTGATGCAATTAATATTGTTAATTAAAATCTCGATAGAAATATGTCTACGGTATATTAATAAATAATAGATTATTATTAAGTTGATATTGTTAAATGTATAATGTGGGTGTGTAAGGTTAGTTTTGATATCAAGAAATATATTCATATAAAATTGTATGATGTTGTTCACGACAAGAAATAATACAATATTTATTTTAAATCAGTATCTCCATATCTTCTAACCCTTCTGAAAGGAGAGCTGTGTCCAAAAGTGGAACTTAGAATGGTTGATGATTTGGACGACGAAGTCATTTTAATTATCATATCTCGTTGTTTTTTTGCCATAAAAGTAGCATAAGACATACTGCCAATTTTCATTATTCACATTCATACTATATCATGCGGTAATTAAAAATTACTAACGTCTCAAAATACAATCCACACTGTGCCATAGGATGAAAAGTCTATATCGAAAAATATTGATTCCCTTTATATATAAAATATATTTTCAATTAAAAAATGTCTTTTAGGTATTAACGAAATGATATGAAAATTGTAAATAACATTATAAATCAGTTATTTTATATATATTTTGAGATTAAATTACTGTCATTGAACTGTTGTTTTATTTATGTTAATTAGCCACGAACAATAATAATAACATTTTTTCATGTATCTGCCATGTTACGGCATTTACTTAATATATATACAAGGAAAAAAAATGTTTACCCTTAATAAGCACCAACTTAAGTAATTTAAGTTTATGGTTTTGCTTCTGTAAACACCTGGCGCCATCTCTTATAGCATAGAGGGAACTTATCAAATTTGAACGTACTTAAACGTTACGTAACTTCACGCCTGTAATCCCCGAAAAGGTAAGTAGAGAAATGCAGCACACTCCCACGTTTCACCGGTTAAGTTTACGTCCCACTATGGAATAGGTGATGAGCCTATTGCATTGCACTTATCCAGACTCCGAACCACTACTAGAAAATCTAAATTAGAAAATTTTGTAGTGCCCGACCTGGGAATCGACCTCCCGTTCGGCAGTCGCACTTGCAACCAACACGACCAACGAGGCAGTCAATGTACCTGTCAGCTGTACCATGCATCTTTACGTAGTAATTTAATAAAAATTAAATAAAATTCTTAATTTATAAATAGGCACTGGTCTAGTGTTGGTTCGGGACAGTTGGAGAGCTGCAGTGCTACACGTATTCAATTAACATGCTAAGAACGACTGCGGTCCAGACAAAAACAAGCGAATGAAATAACCCTAAGAAAATATCAAATCGTTACATAAAAATAGTTTTATATGTTATAATTATCATCATCTCATTATAAATTAACTATTCTACGAAAGTCACGTGCAATAGCATTCAAATAATGATTATATATTGGCTGTATACATTTAATTCTTTGAGTACAATGAATATTTTTAGAATAAAGATATTGACAATACTCAACTGACACCATCAGTGATCATGATCAGTGACAGTTGTGATTGTCATCTAATGGCAAATCAAATGAGACGGTTGTACGTTCGTCTAGGCCGAATGAAATAAAATTAATCCGTATCATTTGATACGGGCCTATTATATTGTGCTATTCTATAAAAATGAGATAGATATTGAATTCCGTGTCGGTTGCCATTAGTATTTTGTCTCTGTAAAAATTGCGGTTATTGTTTGTAGATTTCTTTTCAATGGCTTCAACACCAAAACAGGTGAACGGCAATGCGTCGCTGCACAGCAACGGTCCCTTGGGAAAGCGGAAAAAATCGCGGAATAACCGAAGCTCTTATCTATCGAAATGGCTGGATAAAACAATGCATCAGATACAAGACTCGACGCCTAGTATGGACACCTTCGATCATTTTGGGCCGCCTAATACGAACTGGTCGATGAGCGCAGCTCAGTTCGCTCCGGGCTTCGATCCGTATAGATACAATATGTATGGTTGCACACCCGAGCCGATATCGCTGCCTACACTGCCCACGTATTGTAATCCTTTGATGCCAGCCCACTATCCTGAGTGCCGTTATGTGCAGAGTGAAAACAAAAGTGTTCAGGTGCAACGAGCCCGGCGACGGCGCGCTGTGAACAAAGCCGAGGAGCTATCCAGTACGCCCGCGAATAACACCACCTGCACTCTAAGTCACGTGAATTACTTGCAGCCAAAGAATTTCCCTGATAGTCAGGACTTCGCGAGTTTACCGCCAATCATAACCTCGATGGGCGACACGAACTCCAACAGCGACGTGCCCACACACGACAAAGACGATGGCAGTAACGCCAGGCGGTACAGCGATCCATGTGTTAGAGGGCTACCAGATGTGGCTCGGCCAGCAAATGGAGACGTTGACACCGAATCGGAAACAAATTCAGATCTATCAGGTAGTCAAGTGGGGAGTCGTCTGCTATCTTGTCTTTTAGACCAAATAGCCTCATTGAAAATGATGAACGAAAGGCTTAACAAAGATCTACACGAAACAAGAGGTTAGTATAAAATATATTACTTGAATTCTCTGCCAGTATACATTTTTACTTTTATCATAATATGTTAGCCTTCATTATCTGAGGTTTGTGACCTTGTTACCTTCATTACACATATTTTGTATCATTATCTGGAGTCTTGTGTAAATATGTGAATGTTAAAACAAAAGATAAAATCAAGTCAAACCAAATTCCATAGTCATGTATAACATTTATCATCCTACAGTGGGACATTAGCCATCTCAAATGGGAAAGGTTAAAATCAAATTACATTTTTACCTTTTTATATGCTAGCCCTTAATTTGTTTTTACCCAAGCTATATTAATTTAAATGGTATTTATTTGGACTATACCATATATCATACTAGAAAGCACTGGTGTCAGAAGGTTTTACCATTCTTTCATAGTACATAATCTGACATAAAAAGGGATTGTATTCACATTAAATTTATAAATGTTACATGGTCCATCCATCTTTTACAAGGTGGGCAGAGAGCACTTATGCTAAAAAAATTTCATCCTTGTAGTTCTGTTAAATATTTTATTTTATACCTAAACAGACAAAAAATTCTATGTGGTCTTTGGAGACTATACATTTGTATTTGAAGAAGAAACGTTGTTCTTATAACATTTTTATCATAATTGTTTTGTTTTGCCTTATGCACAATGTTAAATTGATAATTAATGTAGTCAGAACTTCAGAAGTATCTGTAACTTGTGTTTGGTAGCGAAAAGTAGTGACTATTTTTTGGTTATTGTCCAATGGTGATCATGTTTAATCTCTGTGGTATACAAGGAACATTTTGGTCTTCACCATGGAACTTGTATCAGCATATACATTGGTGCATTCCTGATACATGTAGATGGTTAGAGTGCATTAGCAAAATTGAAAGTAACCCAGAAGTAATTTGAGTTGTAGGAGGGCATCTGGACATTTAGTGTTGAATAGTAAATTAACTTTGCAAAGTGGATTGGGATACATTCAGTAGTTATGGTCAATTTTACAATACATTCTTTTCCTTAAATGCCATGATTTAAGTAATGTTTATTTCTATACTTTACTATGTGATAGGTTAATTCATAACAAATATGAATCAAAGTGATGGCAAGTACAGAGGCATACTAAAGTGAGCAATACACATTTGGAAAATTTATGCAGCTTAGCTTTGAATACTCATTTTATATTGTTATTCATTCAATTAGATACCAGCTTAGTTTGATCTCTCAATTTATACATACACAATATTATTCTTTAATACACCAACTCAATATTAGTCATAATGTGTTACATGTGCACTTTACAAAGCCGAAACCTTGCTTCCTACACATTGCTTAAAGTTGTTCAAATTAAAGACATCTCATACCAAATGTCACCCACACACTGAGCCAAGGAGACCCAAATAATCAAATTACATAAAGACAAGATAGAAAGCAGGCACTGGAGGCTAATATGACTGGAATTTTAATGTTACATAATCATTGTGGGTATTAAATAACAGCTCTTGTTTTATACCAATATTAGTAGCAATTGTTAGTAGATTCTTGATGATTGAGTTCAAATGTTAAATATACCCATATGAACATGTCTATGTAAATATATATCAATATATTATAACATATTATTATGGGAGTGAAGTATGTGCCTATAACATGCTCTATCCATCACCCAGGGTTGACTTGGAGAGAATGCCATTAGGCATTAAGTACACCCTTGTATCCCTTAGCTTAAGGTGCTGCAAATGTTTAAATAAATAAATAAATGGGTATAAATATATTTAATTTTTCAACACTTTTATTGTTTCACTGTTGGATGCAGATGATTTGTCAAAATGAAGGGTTAAGTTCATAATTTGCAAAACAGGTCAAGTATGAGGCAGCAATCAATGTGTCCCATTACTAATAAAAATAATTAATAACTGTGTTAGTTAAGTATACTTAATGTTTAGCTAAATTATACAAAACTTATGTTCCATCAATAATTATAGTATTTCACACTCACACATATTTTTAATCCATAGTATCGACAAAATGTTGTTTTTATATTGTCATTGTTTGCTATTGAACTATTCATTAACCAACAACCTGTAGCTAGTGAGTTTAGAGACATTTCTTTAGTGGAAACCTTTGTACGTATATGATACAATTATTTTTATAATATTTTGTTGTGTTGACATAAATATTGAAATTGACAGCCAAGTATCATAGTAACTTCAAACAAATTATTGTCTTTCCGAATTAATTACTAATAAATGTTAATTAACCCCTAACATGACCACTTCAGTTAACTGGAGTGTGCCAAACTGCCTAAACTGTGCACACTCTAGATAATTCCAGTGGTGTGGTATTTTATGCTACTATAAGGAAATAAATAATGCACAATTATAATTGTATTTTTGTAATTTTCTTGTCAAGATAACTTTCTGAATTGTGTTTTTTACACAAAAAGAAATTAATTTTTTGTCCTGTGTTTAAAACAAAACTTTGCATCAAGGAGTTACCACTGCTAAATGCTTATTCACTGCAACATTACATTTACTACTAATTTAACAGGTGTGTTGTATGCATATGTGATGCCAGTAGCTGTTCTGTGATCCCCAACCTGCATGCCCAGCATGGGCACTATGACCATAACCCCTCAGAGGGATCTGTGTCCGGCTATGGACTGCAGTCAACTGATAATGGTGGGGTATATGATATTCCAAACATCGTCAGTATCACAATCAGCCTCTTCAGCATACTGATGAACCTAAGTGTCCCCAAGGACATAAGACTGATGTAAAAGTATGATTTCATGTGATCATGGCATCATGTATCATATCTCATAAGGACTACTTATCCTTCTCTTTAATTTTGAATGCATGATAAATGCTCCACATTTTAATGGCATGAATGTATGTATCAATGAAGTGTACTTAAGAAAATTATGAAACATGATCTTATACATTACCAGGTAGAAAATATTTTGTAGTTTGTATATTATTTACAATTTTATTAGTTTTCGAAAAGGCGGAATTCTGTGAGGGTATATTTCAGTTTCATTATTAAATAAATTTCCCAGTTAAGTCACTTCACAAGTTATCACTTCCTTACTAGATTTTATACAAGAGTTTCACTGTTTCAGTGGAGCTTGACAATGTCCGGCAGCAAAATGTCTTCCTACAAAAGAGTTCATCCGGCTTAGGTGTTACGCCAAATCATTCGCCTCTCAATAATAATGGTGAGTACAGGTCATTTTAATTATCACAAATTTCCACCAAACCTTACTGGTCTCTTTATCCACTACTTAGTGACCATGACTGTTGAGTGGGAGGTTATGGGTTGGGAGTTTTTTATTTGAATCCAGGACCCTACAACTGCAGCCACTCTTGCAACCACTCAACCTATGAAGCAGTCAATGGTATATATTAATTTGGTATTATGACTGTCATCTAAAATATTAATATTCTTAGTCATATTATGAAGTTCAAAATCTACTGTGGGTGTTACACCTACAGAATTTTAACTTATTATGCATTTTGATAAAGTGTGAAACACAGTTACATAAATACCATTATTTATATGGACATTCTTATATTTGGGTGACACCAGTATTATTTGTAAGGATTTTTTTACAATTCTGTTACAAAGTAGTAATTTTTTAATGGTTTAAAATGAATTGAATTGAATGAAACCCTGGAAATCCCTTTTACACACCCAATTCTAACAGCTAAAATTAAAGCTTCAGCAGACTTCTGCAACTGAATTCTATATACTTCAAATAATAATATTATTTTATGCTGTTATACAACTCTCCGTGCTCATTCTGTTATGAGACCGAGACCCAAGTCCATCAGAAGAACGATAAATGACTAGATTTATGAAGCTAATGCTATGTATATTCGTTTAAAAAATTAACCTTGTACCATTTCTCTTAGCACATCACAGTAAATATTTGATTCGTGCTTCAGATTCCAAGATAAAAACTTGAAAAAACGTTGAGATAATAAACAGTGAAGAGATATTTTTACGTTAAAAAGAGAACAGGAACAACGGCGACATTCTTTTATCAATTTAAACCGACAATCTTTATTTCGCGATGTAAAACAATTGGATAAGTGCTTTCACCGATGATGCGTCGACTTTTTATTGGAGGCTCGCGTTTTTGCTCGACGGTTTTTGCTATCGGTATTAATACAGATAGCATTTCAAGCATAGCGTTGCATAGTTTTTTTATTGTGAATGGATACTGACAATGGAACATCTGTTCTGTGATTGTGATCTACATTTGTGTACTAGTTAATGTATTATTCATTAAAAAATGTGCCTATTAGAAATACCACTGTACCACAGATTAAAACACTTTTAAAGGCATTTTTTAAATTAAAATGTGTATTGTTTGCACGAGATATAATAATGATATGTTTATTTTAAAACTACTAAGAGTACATAAGAATAATTCTTTTTGTTTAATCATCTCGTCACGCCAGGAATATATAGAACTTCCTTTGTTTGAGCATCATATAATAATTATATATGTAACTATTTCTAGTTTACGTGATACGTTATAATGAATATATTCTTTTCATTATGAATAAAGAAAGTACTAAGGATATAAAATGTTAAACGGGTCTATCCCCCTCCCAAGTTCCCCTCGTCCCCCAGATTAACACACAATTACTAGTTATTGTATGTACTATGGGAATTTTACAATTACGACTTGTAAGATTTGAATCAAAATTAGACCAGGCGCGTGCTACTGCCGTATCTGCTATATCAATGAACTATAGAGTTTTCACTTTAGAAATGACAAATGTCAAAAAAGCTATTTCTTTTTTTCTCGGGTTAAGCGTGCGCCCAAAAGTTGGCAACATCCTACATCGGTTATTGCTAGGAGGAAGCGATATCTTACAATCAGTAAACATTAACATATTTTATTTTAATGCAAGCATTTATTTTTCTTTTGTGAGAAATCTTTACCCGTCATTTGGGCCCTCCCCAACTAATTTTGACACGTGGCCCCTGAAAGGCACGCTGCACCACTGGATTACTCATTATATTACGTACATTACTCATTTCGCAGACCATGTTGATTATATTATATAACATGACATTATCCAATGTCTGCATGATATACATACTTTATTGTGTGCCGCGTCCACCTTTGTATGTGTGCATATGTCTCTGTGTGGAGCGTGCCAACGTGTGCGTTATATTATATGACATAATTGTGTGTTTATGAAAATAGTGATGACATTAAAAGAAGCAATTAAGGTCTGTAAGGTTACGAGATATTAGGTACTCGGCGCTCTCTGCCCGCCCTTGAGGGACCTGGCGTGACGATATAATTATTACATATTATCACATACTTACAACTAGTGATACATTTGTTTATTCAATTCTCAAAATCATTCATCTATCTATTTGATCGTACTCGGCACGTAGATTACACTATTGAAATTAATACTAGTGTTTCACCGGACGTGATAAATGATCTGGTATTTAAAGTTTTGTTCGTTTTAAGTAAATTGCATTTAAATCGTTATAAACCTACTCAGTACTTCTCGTCCACTTGCCTATTAAATCAACTTACGTCATACTGCGACCTAGCCAGATAACCTTGGAGATGTCTGTACGTAGGACGATACATACCAACTGCCTACATTGTTTTAATATTCGTTCTCGTTACGATCTCATCGAATGCAATCAATGTGAAGACGAAATATTATGCTTGCGGTGATTTTAAATAAATGTTTATTGTACACACTATTTATATGGATTATTTTTCATTGTAATAAAAGCTATTAGTGTTACTAGACGCCACTGAGGTTTTTACGCATCGGTGTAAGATGTCAAATAAATTCCTGGCTCGCTGCATGTGATTGTTCGCATATCACACTTCAGATTTTTGTTAAATTAAAATGCGTAATATGATTATAATCGAAGAAATGGTATCCCTTTGTTGTAAACTTTAATGTGTACTAAAAATACACTTGGACTCTCTGATAAGCTGAAACTACCAACTACAAAGATGTTGGGTACGAAGTATGATTATTATTTTGGCATAAATAAACTTTTGTCTTTGGCAGTATGTCAAAATACAGAAAACGTTTCACTGTGTACACAATAGTTCTCGTTCTATGTATTTTAAATACAATAAACACGTAAAATTATTTTACACTATAAGACTCTGTGATGCCCTCAAGGCTCGATGGTTTAAGTTTCATAAATTTTGAATGAAAATAAATGAAATGGATGTATTAATGAGAGAATGAATTAATAAGTGAATCAATGAATGAATGAATTGAGTGTTTATACATTCAAAAAAAACTTTGGCAGGTAATGAGTGGTTAGTGATGTTAACTAACGACGCCGATAAAGCTACAGAAGCAAGCCGGCCACAGAGGTGTAAATAAAATGACAGAGGTCTACCGTTGTCCGCGATCCACGGAAAAACTACTGGATGGATTTCAATTTACAGTTCTTAGTTTTATGTATTAGACACTTGCCCTTAATCTTTAAAAAAAAGATTACTGCACCTTGTTATGTAAAGTTTGAGGAAATTACAATTTTTAGGGTATGAATATGGTATGATAGGGTATGAATATGGGTTTATGAATATTCCCATTTGTCATTGTTTATTACATAGCTCATCTATATAGCTTTAGTTCATCTGTTTAAACACGAATAGGTGATAACGAGCTTACAATGTAAGTATGTAAGCCATATTATGTGTCCATGTCCACTGACTATTATTATTACAAAGAAGTCTTTGTATCGTATTTTTGTATATATTTCTTAGGTATATTTTTGAAATCTGTCACGCTAAGATCATAACCAAATAAAAAATATATTACAAAGAATTCTTTCTAAAGAAAACTTTGTCTAAGTGAAATACCTCATGTATTTTTGGTATATAATTGTACTTGTCTGTATATCTTAAAATACGCATCAAATAATTTATAATTACGTTAGATTGTCTACCTCGTTAGACGTGTTGGTTGCACCTGTTGCAAGCACGACTGCCGATCGGGAGGTCCTGGGTTCAAATCCCGGGTCGGGCACTATTGGATTTATCTAATTTAGATGTTCTAGTAATGACTCGGAGTTTGGATCTGTATGGCAATAGACTCACCACCTATTCCATAGTGGGGCGTAAACGTGACACGCGGGAGTGTATGTACTACACTCCTCCGTCTACCTCTTCAGGGATTACAGGCGTGATGTCGCTTTATACAAGACCTCTATTTAAAATTGTGGTGACGGAATTGCGTTATTAATTTTAAATTTATTAAATTGGGTAGAACCCAGCGTATAATGGTTGTAAGTGGCCATGACTTATTTGCGGTATATTGTCGTTCATATCAATCGACCTAATTCTTGTACGATAGGTAAATGGTTCTGTTTTATTAATACTTAATAATTTTGCTATTTATAAAACTGTGCGCTGTGAGTCTCGTCACTTTAGTACGTTAATTAATTCAAAAAATGATTTCAATCTGTGTTGATTGACGTTTTCACGCTAGTTAGTACTTAGTATATCGTAGGGCGTGTGGGTGCGTTAAACAGCCATATCGAAAACTATTTTGATTTTGAATCAATAGAATGTTACAGTTTTTGACTAATTTGTAGTTTTTGATATTCTTCACTGAATAAGAAGGACTGCAGTTACCCGAGAAGATTTTTTTTATAACTATAATCATCAAAACGAGCCTGTCTGTATGTCAGGCGACTGCTTAGAAGGTCTCCGCTAGTGGACGACATCGTCATCGTCTTATTTATGTCAAAATATATGTGAATGGTTAAATGTAGCACTCATAATCCTGATACGGTTGCAGATTAATGCTCTGTACATTTAAGCAGGCCAGGGGGCAGTCGATATTTGAGTGAGTGGGCGGGTGTTTGTATTCGTTGGTCGCAAATTTCCAAGAGTATTTTATTACTTTGGATGGTTAGTGGCCCCGGTGTTTATTATTACGTAACATTTTTACGAGGTTTAATTATCGAGTTAAACATCTTCGGAGACTAAACGTGATTTCAATTCATTTGACAGAAATGTTGATTACCTACCCCAATTTAGCGTAAATTTGCACTGGAACATAATGGAGATTCGCGCCCAGCTCCTTGGGCTCGTATAAAGTAGTGGGTGAGTGAGTGAGCGAGTGAATGAGTGAATGAGTGAGTGAATAAGTGAATAAGTTAAATAATCTCTTAAATCTGCACTTTACAGAACGCCCCGACCAGTCCTTTTGAAATTGCAGATATCCGTTACCCGTGGGACCTCATTACACTGCTGGCCAATATTATAAATAAAAATGACAACTTGCTTTGAAGTCCGTTATGAGTTTGTGTTACGTTTTGAAAGTTCCACTTGTTTCTGTGTATAGCGACTTTTGTTAAAGAAAACGAAAGCGAGTGAATAGAAAGTAAAATTGATTATGAATACATCTGGATATTAATGAACTGGTTCGATTCGATGTAACCTTTGTATTCCGGCCGACGAGAGGACAACAGATTTTTAAGGCAAGTTGGATTGGTAGCGCAGAAGAAGATTTCAAACCTACTCCGATCAAATCGGAGACCGCCTAAAACAAGGCGAAATCAGAAATTTCATCAATATACATTTATGTATGTATGAATATTAGAATGAGTGTAGCAGATGGACATCCCCTCTCTGTTAACCTCTATGGGAAATAGGCATGACAGTATGAAAGTTTGTATCAAAGAATAAAGAAAACTTGAAAGCTCTTTTGAAAGCTTCCTTCTGCTGGCACATCGATGTTGTACGACTGATACCGTAAGGTTTCGGAAGCTAATCTCGCTGTTACATTTTTGTGGCTTCATCGAACTTGGCGACTGCACTTCCTGTGGCGTGTCGACTTTTTATGGCAATAGAAAACTAATTTCACGCCTGCAGAGAAATGTGTTATACCTCCAATTTTTCACTGATCACGTTTTTCCGACTAATAATGTCTGTTATAAATTGTTTTTTGATTATTTTCATTTCATTCAACTTTAGTAGGTACTAATGACAAAAAAATAGACACAAAAATTCGCACATGTTATATGATTTCAATTTTATAATTACTCATACTGCGTCAATGTAGGTGTTGAATAATGATAATACACGTTCAATTGTATAATCGTAAGCCCCGTAGAAATCGTAGGTGGCGTGCACGAGTGACTTTGTGGTTCGCGCGTGTCTTAATACCTACTTATGAATTATGTCCCACATTCGAATCCCGGGTGTTCTATTGTTTAAGTAATTCGCAAGCGGTACGTGCGACAATACGACCGGTGATCTAATTGCATAATGCGGCGCAACCGTTACATTGTACGTTCTTGTGTCGCCCGCGGCGCGGAACAATGGCGCCGGATAACGGCAGTTGTGGACGAGAAATAATATTGAATATTGTATGTAAAAAAGTTATTATCTATTTTCATTATTTTATTGTACCATCACGGCAGGTGCATTTCGGGATAGGCAGAGAGCACAGAGTGCCAAATATCTATATGATTGTAGGTCTGACAGGGTTCTTTTGCTTTCATTCATCCTTTTCCATTCACATAAGTGCGCCGGTTTCGGAGTCTTGTATCTCCCTCAGTAGGTACCTACCTATATATTTTTTTTAATGCTTTAAGTTTCGATTCCCGGGTCGGACACTACTAAAAATTTTCTAATTTAGATTTTCTAGTAGTGGCTCGAAGTCTGGATAAGTG
>DWDW01000188.1:0-17016 GCA_018245635.1 Mimoniades versicolor eupheme | reverse complement strand
CCTTCTGTTCGTATACTACTTCTGCACCTGTGCACGTGTGTGATCAGTGGTAATAAAGAGAACTAATTAATATATTAGGAATTTGCCGTCTTTGTCGCAAGTGTAGCAGCAGCATTATAAATGTGAATGATTCGTGAGGCTGATTCGAAATGTGATATTTCGACTCACTTCGGCACGTCGGGCGGTTTTCGAAACATTTCATGTATGTACTCCAGCTTTGGGTTTGTATTTGAGTGCGCTTCGGCCAAGCTCTTCACCAGCACCTTGCTTATGTCTCCCTCCGCTGAAAAGTGATATTACCATTTAAAATAAATAGGAAAAGAAGATAGATGGAAAACGAAACGTACAAATCTTAAAAGTTAAATAAAAAAACAAAAAAATGAAAAATTCCAGGAAATCAATGCTAATAAAAAAAGAACAAATTAAATAAAGAACCAAACACATTTACCGAAACTAATAACGTTTAGCAACAATACAGGTAATAACATAAAAGTATTATAGAGGTTTCATTTAAAATGGCAACTACAAAAATTATAAATTAAATTACTACATTTTAATTATTAATTAATAAAATGTACAGAAAAGTTCCAACTAATTAGCTTAAAATTACCAGCTTACAAAAAATATAAAGTGCAAGTAGTCTAAAATATAGAATATACTCGTATATATATACAAAAATCTATGCGCAATATTAAGCTTAAAAAAATATGTAAAATTTAAGTCATGAGTCAATACAATACGGACTGAAATAAAATAAAATTAAAAATATTATAAAAATTAAAAATAAGTAGTTATTCCCATTTTATTGACCGAACGTCGAATAGCGTTTACTGGCTTTGTTAAAGAAAAAATTTATCTGACGAAATATGTCAATTTTGGTTTTCATTATGTGAATTTATGAGTCGTGTAACTGTTTTGAAAATCCGATATGTAATTAGAAAATATATCTATATTAATACGATGGCAGTGGATCCGGTGTCTTTAATATTATTGGGCACATGCTTGATGACATGCTGGCGTAAGATTTTTATTTCGTTATTTTTTAATATATCGATAATAAAACGTAATTGAGTTCTTTGTATTATTTTTCTAAAACATCTTGATATATTTTTGTAATTTTTTATTATTATTTAATGCATAAACTACAACATTGTTTAAATTATTATTGAAATTGTAAGCTTTTGTTACTGAACAACAGATGGCAGCATTTTTACAACGGATTTGGTGAATTTTTTCATTTTTATTATAATAAAATCAATAATTTTCAGCGTGTCTCTTGCCGTGTTGCCTTGCGTTACCGATAATCCCTTATCCGCTATTAATTATTCGCACGAACAATTTGGATCAATGTAAAAAAGTGAGTTGTCACATTATCATTATACTATCCTAGACAATAGTGTCTCAATAACACTAATCTCAAACACGTCATACAACTAAGTTGCTGAGTATTATACAATTTCAAGTTGAAGTTAGGTCTCGGGATCTACGTAATGTGTTTTTAATATTATGCAGATTTATTTCTAATAGTAATAATTTAATTTAAGAAAAAAAAAATGACCTATTGTAATATTAATTGAATTGTCTATTTCTCTATTAAATATTTATGTTTCAGTTCGATGCACGGTATTACAGCTTGTATTTGGATAAAAGTGGGATCGCTCTGAGAAAAGGAAGGAATTCCAATAATTAAGGCAACAATACTGGGGATTATTATGAATAAACTTTAGTTCTTACTTTATTTAAATTGTTATTTGTTATTGTTTAAAATTATCCTTGTAAACACAAAACGGAAAAATCGATCTTAACAATATGAATATAAGCATTATAGCGTGAAAATGAAAAAAATTACAAACGGAACTGTCAATGCGTAAATAATTCTGCATCTGTGTTACATTGAAAGGATGATAACAGGAATTATATCGCCTCCAGACAGAACGCGCAGGCCGACTGAGTACAAATTCTAACACAAGTTTGTCCGTTACTGGCAACTGTATTTTTTATCGTGTACCATAGATTCTTGGCATACAGAGCGTACGAACTTTTGTAGGTCAATTGTATGGATTTTTTTTTAAATCCCATTTCAATTGATTATAATTCAAAGTGATTTTTTTTGTTCTGTTTTTTCTTTCTAGGATTTTACAAATATTCTATTTTTACAAATATCGTGCAGTCGGATCACATTCAGGTGATTCCTAGAGGTATGCAACTAAATATATATCTTAGCACCAAAATAACTCAGTAGGGTTGATATAATCCATAAAAATAAATTCTAACTACAAAAACTGGCAAAACATTACGACCAACGCAACTGTGACAGCCGTTAACGTCGACGAGTCCACTTACAAGGCAAATCGTCACTGCTGGAGCCACTCTGGCTTGACCCCTGGTGCCGTCTGTTCGACACCGCGTTGGGGTTCACCATTCCCATGCCGGACATGTTCATGTTTAACGGGTCCATGAGTCTTCCGTGCCCGCTGCTGGAGGTCAGGTCGTCCGGGCTGAGCTCCTCGCTGGTCAGCGACACCGAGCTCTGTCCGCTCACCAGAACCGTGTTCTGGATGTCCATAGGACTGTGCTGTATGTTCGACGGACTGTGGAGGAACGTGGTCGAGTCCACGTAGCTGGCGACCAAATTGTCCACGCCCATCGACGTTTCCGGCTTGATCTCCTGCTTGATGTTGATCACGCCGCTGGATATCGACGCCGGCGATTGGATCCTCTCCTCGTATCTGTCGAAGTCCTGCTGCAGTCGTGACCGGTTGATGTCTATGGTAGTCTGCCGCATGGTCGTGGTGGAGGTGGTCGCGGTGGACGTGGACGTGGAGCCGGACGGCCTGACGATGGTCGATGCCTTCTGTTGATCGTCTAGTTGAGAAGGGCGAGTGTTAGTTGGGACCGCCATGGTAATGACAAGGTGGTGGGAATACCAGTTAGTAGTGAGGAATGAAGCGTAGCATCAGTAACCGCCAGTTTGTGTTCTGTTGCAATTTCAAATATAAAGTTAGGTTCGCTAATAAAATTATATAATCATTTTTATTTTCCAAATGCTACAGGTAGATCTTCCTAAGCAAAAACCTAACGAAAACACAAACTTAACAAATCTTTATTTTCTAGTTAGCTTTAGCAATTTATTTTATCTTTGATGCCAACAATAATGACGTTGCAATGTCATGCTAAAGTATTATTTTTATTGACACCACTGCAATATATTCGATAATTCGCGCTAGAATCATTAGTTCCCTCTATGAAAACCTTATATTTACCATTTATACCATTTATATCTACAATATGATCAATTACTAAACGACTGTTAAGTGCTGCCTAGTTAATAAATACGAGACAGTATTTTGATCACGTAACAATATACGCGTGTAGGCGTCCGATTCTCGTATGACGATCAGTAAAAATTGTAACAGGAAAACTTAAATTACACCTAAACTTAAACTTATGTTTAGATTTCGTATTGACTTTATTTTTTTCAACTTACATAACGAACTCCGATCAATGACAATGGATATAGAATTGTTGCGTTATTATCACGAAAGAACTATTGAACGGACAGTATCTAGTGATGGGTTAGTATATTTACCGTGACTAATGAAGTCGGTGTCCAAGAACCCGGCCGGCTGCTTCGGCTCGTACGCCGTGGTGGAGTCCACGTAGTCCGCCGACCCGTCGTAGGCCTGCTGCTGCGGCGGCTGTTGCTGGATACTGCTCATGTTGGACGCGAGTGCCGGTCCAGCGCCGTTGTAGCCATACGAGGAGAGCGGCGAGCTATAGCCAGGGTATCTGCAGAGGATGTTATGGCAATTTGTGAGGAAGAATATTATCGGCCACAATATTGTATAAAAACAGCAGTTTGCAACAAATGTAGGATATCAAAGGAAACTGCAAAAATAATGAAAACATAAGATATATTACAAGGGACATGAAAAACCTAAAGTGTCCTATAAATAATGGTAAATAAATTAAATACCGTCGACAATACGAAAAACTTGACGCCTCCTCTGCGTTTCTCGCCTAATTGTGTCATGCCACCTGTCACCAATTACGAGAAACGGTATTACCGCTACTCAATACTAGGTGGCGCTATTTACATTTACCGTTGTTCATTCGAGGTTGTCGCAGCCCGTTACCGTAATCACTGCGTCTGATGCATCACTGACACAAATAAATGTCTGAATGCAATGAATTATGGGAAAGCAACGGTAAGGGTTAGGCCTTCACACAAGTAACGGGTTATCGACGGAGAAAAAGTCAAACTTACTGTTGACAGTAATAATGTTAGTTGTAACTTGTAACAGCACCATAAAGTTAATTAGATATATCGGGACTTACTCGTTCTTTCGCTTGTTATTAATTTTATGATTCTCACTGCAATGTGTGAAATATATGTACCTAGTCATCAAATAATTTCAAACCTCACACAATATTGAATAACATGAAGTAAACAAAAAAAAGAAATGACGGCGAATTTATGAATTGTACAATTTTATATTTCATGGAAAATTTATACTTGAATCATAACAGAGAAGTCGTTATTGAAGTCACGATATATTATTTAAGGATATGAATAATTCAACCAGTATAAATTCGAATCACGGTGCATATTATATAAATAGAATAAATTATTCATTACCGATCGAGGATTGTAAACCAAAATAAAACCGACTACCCAAAACTGTTATGCGTTTCCAACAAATGTATTTATCTCACGGTAAAGGAGGCACTCACCCGTTGTAATGTCCATGGAACTGGTCGCTGGAGCTGGGCGTCTGCTGTTGAGTGTCGTACACGGAGTCGGGCGCGGCGTCCGTCTGCGCCCGCATCTGCGCCTGGTAGATCCGCACCTCGCTCTCCACCTTCTCCCGCTGTTTCTTCGACATCCGGCCGAATTTCACGGCTGGAAAAGGCAAACATTTATGCCTTAGACACAGAAGAATGCATGAACTCAAGTATTAGTATAATTAGGTAATCCGTTAAATTTCAATAACTTTCATTACGTGTAGGCAGAGGACACAGTGTACCAAATACTTCTATCCTTACAGACCTGATTAGATTCTTTTACATAAACGTAACTCTTCAACGCATTATTACAGGAATTATGTAAAAATAATACCGAAGTTGGTCTCTCTTCGGTACTGATAACTTGTATTCAGTAACAAACTTGTTGTATTAGGAATATAAACGACGAATTAGAAAGTGATACTACGATTTTATTGTTAACGTTAATCGTTTCGCATGAATAACGTGATACTCTGATGGAAATCGTTTGTTAGTATTCCACAATAGATGGCGCTACTTTAATCAAATATAATAATATTTCCTCACAAATTATTGCGCTGTACAAACAACTTTAACCGAAGTTCCAAAAACTAGAATAACTTAATTATGTGCTCTAAATTAGAAAGATATTGTGAAAGGAAAAATCGACTATATAGGCACTATAATTCATTTCATGATACATATTTGTTACTCTGATCAAATTTAAACCATGGTCAAAACCAAGCACAATAAAAGGTATAATAGAACGGCAATTTGAAATCACTTCAAAAATAAATCAACTATATCAAAAATAATTCAATACAGTTATTAATGTTAAGGTAATTTTCTTATAATAATTACAATATTAGTTCCGCTACTGTTCGCTAGCTATCGTTGCAATCGCCTCTCGGTAATCTGTGACGTAACAGGGCATCCTATTTCCTCTCCGTTCCCAAGCCTAAACACGCAGTATTCACACGCGAAACACTAAAAAAACAAAGTCCGCAATCGTAAATCGGCAAGTGTCCTCACAATAAGCGATAATTAATACCTCAATGACACACGCGAGCGCCTTGCCTGTGTGGGTCGTCGCTGTGTGGAGGTGAACGCGTATCGACGTAGCGTCGCGCCGAGGCAGTAGTGTGCGGGGGACAAACGGCCGTTGGCACACTGCCTAGTAGAACAACGAACTCTCGTACCTCTGACGTATGTATTTATACGTATGTATGTGACGTTTACAGTGCGCTACGTAACCGCGCGATCCCGTTGGCGATTACCCGGCCGAATTGGATCGTCGCAATTTGTAATACACTCGCGCGCAACGCCTTGACACTTTTAATTTGTCAGGGTTATCCTTTAGACGGTTCTTTTTTAATTCGACGGTATGGTGTCTATAGGCCTTTGTGGAGTCTGATGACCTCGTCCATTGTAATATGAGCTTTATTACGCTCGTATTTGAATAACAATGTGGACCGTTGTTGCTTGGTTTTCCTAGTTTTGGAACACTGAACTCTACGCAGAGTTAATAGCATAGTCTGTGTAGACAATACATTTACTGTTTAGAGTAACAATTTTATGCATACAAAATGGTCTCTTTTATACTTTATGAGCGTTGTAAAATATGTTATTGTATTAAATACTCACACATTATGCTATACTATAGTCAACTCACAGTAGTATACAACAAAATTTTCTTACTTAAATAAAACAAAATCAATAACACATTTCAAACAAACCTCTCTATTCATAACAATAATGTATTACCGTACACATAACTACATTTCAACTGTGAACTGTGAATAACTGTAATAACTGAATAACTGAATGCGACCTGTGAACCTAGTAGGCCGCAGTGTGGACAGTACCCCGTGGACGTCTCCGAGTAGAGTCTGAAAGTGACGTGTGTGACGCTCGCCACACACGCGAGGCTGGCAGCAAGGTATCGCCTCGCCGAGTTCTATTCTTAGGCCACTAGCTAGTACTATAGAGTTATGAATAAACTTTATTAACAGAGACGACATTTTTATCATGTGTTGAAGAATAACCCCTCATGGTGCATAGATGGGAATAATAATATACAGACTTCCATTGTTACACATCTCACGCTAGTTCTCTTTCGGGGTAGGCAGAGAGTAGCGAGCACCAAATATCTCTGTTTTTATATATCTGGCTCTCTTCTTTTAACTATAGACAATATTGATTGTAAGTACCTACATGAAGCATTACAAGTAATAAACAAATATTAAGCAGTATGTCCTTTATAACAGGGGTTCTATGGAATACCCCATTTGCCTCTCATATTGTAAAGGGGCCAAACTCTATTCAATAGGTCGTAAGCTGGTACAAATAAGTCTGACCCCTGAACAACATTACCGCGATTGTGATTCATATGGATGTTTTCTTACTAAATCATTCCTCCCGTTCGATCACATTCAAAATTACATCAAGCGCGAACGAGACGGTATACATAACAGGTGAGGAGCTCTAATCGCGTGCGTATGAATATAGGTGATAGCGAATCAAGTCGAGTCAATGTTTCACGCGCGTTGCGCAATAAAAAAATGTGTGTTACACACAGTATTAGTACTAGTATCATTCGTTATTATGTAAGATCGCGTAGTTACGTGATGCACAAAAACATACAAACACACATACACACATACACATACATACATTCATACATACAAACACAGATATACGTAGCTAAGTGCAATCTGCGCCTGTGTGTCGTTACGCCTGGCGGCTGTGTTACACAATAGCTAGTGATGTAACTGGGTTTTATCGATATGCTTTTATTATATATTTGTGTATACGTTGTAATAAATCATGCATGTGTTTCAAGTGAAGCGTTGGCGTACTAGACTCCTCTGTTACACGCTTTGAGCAAATACGGGCATGATGTTATGTTATATCGTATAATTATAATCGGAGAGTTATGTCACCGAAACTGGCGTGTGTATATGTACAAAGAGAATAAAAAATGTAGAAAACAAACAGCAATGCTTAAAAGATAAAATATATTTGGTATCCAATGTTCTCCGATGATAATAATAATAATTATGAGCACGTAAATTATCGTCTAATGTCAAATAAACTTCTGCACTTTTTGAAATTTGCTAGAAATGTCGGCTGTTGGCCAGAGGTCGGCTCTCAGACTGTTATCGGTGAATCGACGGTTAACCTTCGGTTAACACATGCTTTAAAGAGAATTATCGAGACCCCTAAAAAATGTAGCTTATGTCAGGATGTTTCTTTCACCCTTACAGAATTGACATTTAATATTTCAACGCACGATTTTTGTAGAGGTGCGCTTCGGGATTTGAACCGTGTACCCCCGAAGTGGGAAGCTGTAATCTAAATCACTAGACTATCACGGCTATAGTCAATATGGTAAACAAATCGATATCATATCGATATACATGATTCTGTCGATAAATACATCCTCCCCACATTACCTAGCGATGTATTCTTGCACAACATTAGCTTGCTGGCGACTACTTGATAAACATTACTAACATACATTTTAAATGAATGCTTAGTTAGATAAAAAAAAAGAAAACGCAAACAAAGTTTAAATTATTTAGAAGAAGAAGTTAGATAAAATAATTAGCTATCATATCTTTACCAGGGGTCTTTTACGAGGTAGGTGTAGTGGGGATAAAGCAGCGTGATACGTACATCTAATAAAATGCGAAATATAATTTACTCGAATCTAAACGTAATATAACGTTCGGGGAAGTATTAAATATAACTGGCAACCATCATTGTAATCGAATCGAAATAGAATCGAGTTAGAATCGTTCTGATTACATATTTATATACAGACTTAACTATATTTAAATTAAAACAACATGTAATATAATTTACACCTATTAAAATGTACGGTGTCTATTCTAGAATTAGTTGCTAAGGAAATTATGAATGCCTGAATTGAGCCCTGCTTTACAGACTCGTGATTATTGTACAACGGCTGTGTAACATCACGCCTGTAATCCGATGAGGTGGACAGAGGAGTGTAGTACACTCCCATGTTTCACCAGTTACATTTACGTCCCACTGTGGAATAGTTGGTGAGCCTAATGCAATAGCTGCGATGTGAATATATGACAATTTTTTATTATTAAAATAAGATCTCATTGTTCATCACCAATCCTTTCATCGTATGCGGCTGGATGCGGATATCCGTTCAGATTGAGAAGGGTTAAAGACTTGGATAGCGTTTGGTGAAGTGTGGTTTGACAATATTTAGGATCAAAAAGACCCATGGTTTCACATAGAAACAGGTACGCGCCAAGATTTGAACAGAGAACCTGCAGAGCAGCTTAATTATACAGCACTAAGCTATCACGCCTTCTCGCCATTATCATCACTATCATCCCGGGATACAGTTTTCGTAGATAATTTCACTTTTATACGAGTTCAAAATATGACCCCTTACTCATAATGTACCAGTAAATATTTTCAAGGACTAACTTAGAACGTTCGAAATTTGAAATCTTCGAAATTCAAACAACAAGGAAGCACCGAGAACGCCCCACGTTCCCGGCTTATTACACTGCATTTCTCGGTTTTGTTACATTTCTTACGATCGTTCACATTTATCGTCGTGCCCGATATACACAACATTGTGTTATCAGCGCTGATAAGCGGCCGTTGACCTCACTTCCTCATACCGGCAAGGTATGCGATTACCGATTTAACCGTTGCCACCGAATGACTATTTACCCGCGTTAGCAGTGTTTTTGTTTTTGTGCGTCATTATGTATTTTTGTATTACTATTATTCCTGTTAGCTCACAACGGAACCGCTTTTGTCGCGAACTGTTAGATCGGGCAACGTTGCGGTTCTCATTAGAAATTTTGGTATTTGGGTTAAGTAATATGATCATGCTACAAACTTGCTTATGACGTATGACGCAAGTGGTATAACATGAAAATTTTGAAAAACAATTCAACGTCACTCACCATGTTATACCCGTGACTACAAGAGATGTAAGTGAAAATTTAGAAAACAATTTTCAGATGCGTCCGTGGCACACAACTGGAAGGAGCGATGTGTAAATTAAAAATGTACAATCCCGTGCACTCACCGTCGCGGCTCATGCCGAGCTTGAGGCACTTCTGCAGCCGGCAGTACTGGCACCGGTTGCGGTTGACGCGGTCCACCACGCAGGCCTTGTTGCGCGGGCACTGGTAGTTCACCACTGAAAACAGTCGCTGTGTTAATAAATGTTAATTATTAGCACCGAACTATACTAGCGCTGGGAAATTAAAGCCTAGGATAAGTTTACAAGTTATATCATATCTACAACGAAGTTGAATGGATCAATAATAATAATATCTTGAGAAATATTCACATGCAGTCGTCTGATCTCAAAGTTAACGTCAAGAGAGCTTGTGTTATAGTAACCAGGCGGCTGTTTAAATGCATATAGTTTTTTAATTTTAATTTTTTTTCCCGACCCTTTTATCGTTCCACTGCTGGAACATGGGTCTCCTCTCAGAATGGGAGGGTTAATATTATTATATAAATATATCCTTATATAGATATTTTTTACACTCATACGCAGAACAAATACTTGTGCTTATCACACAAATATTTATTTCGGGTGGGAATCGAACCCACAAGCCTCGGCGTTACAGTTAGGTTCGCTGACCACTGCACCAGCGGGCCAGTCTAGTCCAATTATTTTTTTTAAATGAAAATAAGATAATAGTAAAGTAAATGAAAATAAGATAAAAGAGTAACAGATTGTTAGTAAGATCAACACATAAGTGTTGGGTACTTATATATGTACAAGAGAAGATTCCACCGAGAAGTGAGAGAAGAGAAGATAAGAAAGAATCGTTTCTTAAAAGAGAGAGAGAACATACACTATGAAATATTCCAAATCGGATACTCATTTTCGGTTAGGTCGTATAAAAATATTGCATAACAATATCGTAACTAGCTAATCTAAAAATAGTTCTGACAAACATAAAAAATACACTATAATTAATTTGCAGGTGTGATGGAGAGTGCGTTTAATACGTACCCGAGTGTACCAATTTGAATCCATGCGCTTTTGTTAACTGTAAAATCTTAGATAAAGCGCTAACGTTCCGGACGCACTGACATTCCACGTGTCGCGACATGTCAAACGCGCTATGACATGTTCGGACATGTCAACCACGTGGGCGGCGAGCACTGGCACCCACCACCCTCGGCTGGGTGGCTGCCAGTGCATGATACACATGATCCAACATCTCCGCGGTCATACCAACCGACCCGGGATTTGAACGCGGGACCTATCGGTCGGCAGCCACGCTTGCAACTGCTCGACTAAAGAGGCAGTCAACGAGTTACCACAGTCGGAATGAAGTCCAGTATAGACGGTTTTGTCACTGATAGTGGACAGTTCCAATTCAGCCAATAGTAGTATTGGTCGACACGTGAGAACCACATGTTGTTTATTTGCTCGTCATGTTTCGAATTTACCAAAATATTTAAAAGCACTTTACCTGTATTTTAATTTTCCCTTTACAGGAACGAGCAGAAGGGTTTTCGTAGTAAAAAAAAATTACACGTTCATTTTCCACATAACTTATAAAAACGCTGAATGTACAAAGTACAAATTTGATTTTGTTAGTATTGTCCCGTGGAAAATAAGAGAATGAAATTGACCATTTGTATATTATTTTCTGTGAGAATAATTTCTACATAGAATGTTTTACATAAAAGTTTCAACCTATTTGGTTTTTCATTCGCTACCGACATTTTATATTTTCGGAACCACAACATAGATAAATGATACGATAAAAATTGAACAATGAGGCAGAATTGTATGCTTAGTGGCGCTGATGATTGGCGTACCATATTGATCTCGATTCCAATACAATTGCCAAACCAGATCTATTAGACTAACACTATATGAATCCCAAAATGGTTTCTCTCTCCCGATAGGACGAAAACCCTTATAGAAACCTTAAGTACTTAATTACTGATATGCTAAACCAACTTCTGGCTGATAAGAAAATGAATGGGAAAAAATGAATAAATAATTTAAAAAAATGATAACAGTAAATCAGATGCCGACCTGTACTCTGGGAGCGTCTGAAGAACCCCTTGCATCCTTCACAGGTGATCACCCCATAGTGTACTCCCGACGACTTGTCTCCGCACACCTTACACGGGATTATCTCGATTTGAGCTGAAACAAGGAGAAAGATCAATTAAAACACCGGTTATTTTATCAGCTTCATACTTCTCCACTAAAGAGGACAGAAGCGATAAGGAGAGTAGCTTTGTTAAATTTCTATCGACACCTAGGAGGCTCCTAGTTTGGACTGAGCGGCTACCAAAGATATATTCATTGCCCGAAGCGGTACAGTACAGTGTAAAGATTATCATACCATAAATTATAAAGGCGTTTTCACCATAAAGATGGAAACAAACTAAGTAGTGACAGCATACCAAATTGCATAATTATATAGACAGACAGAACGAAATTCCAAAAATTTATTGTGTACCTATGTATATATATAATATGTAAGTCGGCTTGTCTGTCAGTGGATGAACCGTTAATGCTTCCTGCGGACGCTAAGCATCCAATGTGTCCATAGCTATGTCCGGAATATACCCAGCCAGACTAAGTATGAGACAACAGGCCTCAACACTGATTACTGAGTATGTACATTCTAAATTAAGTACGTAAGTAAGTAAGTAAACTAAATACAGTTTGGATCAACTAAATACAGTTTGGATCAGTTAAATTTTCCACAACTTGATAGTCTCACAACATCTAGCCGTACCTCGAGATTTCTTATTCATTCTTAATCTGTACGAACAATTCTTATAACTAAACAGTACTATTAAAATTCAAATAGTAAAAGATAATAATATGAATGTCTGATTGAATTTGTCGAATGACTATATTAGTTTCATTTTATCTGTTAAAATATATCTCATAACTAGCTGATAAAATGGCAATAGCAACATTGTTATTTGCAAAATAATATCAACCACTTTATTTTAAATCGAATGAATTGTAATTAATACTTCATAAATTAATCAAAATATAAAAGTTTAAAGGTTAAATTCAGTGAATTCCCATACTGACATATAAAATTCCAAAGCGACCCGTTACGATTTGAATTTCGTACCTTCGCCGCCATTTTTGGTTCGAGTTCGTTAACCTTAGAGGCAAGGTCGGACAGCGGCCGATGACTCCATCCTCATGTATTGCTAACCATCCTTCAATGTAACTTTAAACTTCCTTACCACTTAATAAAGTTCAAAATCCTTCGAGCGCGTCAAGATGGTATTGTAACATTGCTTCCTTGGTTATGTATGGGTGCAGTTAATGTATTGTAATTTGAATTCTATCACGTTACAATAACGTCAGGTATGGCCTAACGAAGGTGGGTACCGCTATGTCATATTGGCTGTGTTTGTGGGTGTGTCTGGTTGGCGGTGTGTGCGGTGAATTCTTAAGTCGCGTCGTAGTGATATTATTCAATTTACGTACGCGTGTATATAAGAAACATCCTCTGACTACGTTACGTAAAGAATACGTTCGTACGCAGCAGTGCCTCGTTGCAATATGGCGATCGGCTCGCGAGGCGTCACATATCAGTTAAGCGGTCCACACTCTTAGCTTTTATTAGACAAATAGCTAAACCAATATGCTTATTATACAGAGCCGTGTGTGTGTTCAGAAATTTGCACTTCGAGGCCGCTAAGATATTTAGCTACTTAATAAAATTCGGTGCTGTTTTAATTATTAAATTATCACATATTGAAGGAAACCGTGACCGCGTGGCATTTATTGAGTACTTTTAAATATATAATTTTTTTATAAAATTATTCTTTTACAAACGAATGTAAAATAAAATATTGCGACCATCTAAAGTAGGATTTTTTTTATGATAAAATAAGTAAGGTTCTCTTTAACTTTTAATTTATCTAATACAAACTTAATTTCATAGTCATTAATGGTTTAAGGGATGCAATTTTTCCTTCATTTAATCACCAAATGTAACCTAACAGAGGGAAGGACAAGCGACGAGCTTATACAATATCACCCATTAGATATTTTAGAACACCATGAATACATGGTGTCCTAAAATATCCAATTGTGATATTGTATAAACTAATGTAATTTAATCTAACAATCGGACAGACGTGCTCAGTGCCTATGAGACATCGCAAGTTGTTCCTCAACGTTTTGACAATTTTCAGAATAACTCTTTTTGACGCGTCTTTTGTTTATGTTATGTCCCATCATAAGCCACTCTGTCGTCGTGTCACTTTGGGCACCGGTCTCCTTTGTGCATGAGACCGGTTGAGACCACACCCAGCCCCGCTGTGTAAGACCGGATCGTGGACACACGCCTTATTGAAAACTAAGATGTGAATATTTCGTGACAATGTTACCTCAAACTTCACAACAAATGATGCTCAATCGTGCTAACGCAAAATTTTCTAAATAAACACACGTTAGAATTTGAACACGGTACCATCAGAGTGGGCAAATAATTTCCAAACCACCTGTAATTGCTATTGTATAAAACAACGTAATATCACGCCTGTAATCCCCGAGGAGGTAGGCAGAGGAGTGTAGTACACCCCCACGTTTCACCAGTTACACTTACATCCCGCTATGGATATTGCCATACACCAGCCTAAGTCCACACTCCGAGCCACCTGTAGACAGTTCAGCTAGAAATACTAAGTTAGAAAAATCCAAAACGTAAATATATGTAAAGTATAAAGTATAAGTATAAATTAATTAATAGACGTCTGTATTTGATTATGCAATGTGATGATAACTATAAAAATACTAATAATATCTTGAGACATCTTCAGGCAGGGCACTCTTCAAACTAAGCGTGAAGAGAGCTTGTGGTATGGTAACCAGATGGCTGATAAACTACATATACTATACATATAAACATATAATTTCTTAACGTTAGCCTCCACCATTTTATAGAAATCTAAGGAAGTTTGTACATAAACAAGGAAATAAGTTTTATGTGGATGTGAACCGAAAATATATTACACGTCTCACAGACGTAGGTAGCATATGTTATGGCGATTACTCGTGTATGTAATTAATTCGTTATTAATTACATTTTAATCATTTCAACAATCAAATAATGATTACAGAACGACACGTGTATCGTTAAACTCGTCCAATCGTTCAGTTTACTATTTTGTATTTGACACATCTAGTGTATACAGCTACAAAAAAAATACAAACGATACGATACGATACGGCTATGTGAACAAGTATAAACGCAGCGAGGAAATGAAAGAAACAACTTCTTGTCAGTTGACTCGCATATGACATAGAATTTAACATTAGAACATAAAAGTTTTATCATCATCATCCCCACTGCTGGACACAGGCCTCCCGTGAACGGTAACCTCCACACAGCAGTTTAAGATATTTAAAAAAAAATACTAAACATATCAATGAATAACAGTTAGAGCAAAGCAACTGATTGTGAGCTCAGCGAGAACGATCAGACTCAGCTTGCAGTAACAATAATAAATATAATTTATTGCCAAAAACAAAACACACAATATACAATAACAATTAGAAAGATACATGAGAAGGAACTTTAATTGGCAAAGGGCACAGCTGAGCTCTGCTACCGCGGAATTTAGTTCCCGGTTCCCGACAGCGCTGGTTTTCAGTTGTGCCCTTGTGAGTATTATTACTGTCCTGTGATTTGGCTACCGATTTTCAACGTGACTCAATGTTTTAAAATACATCGTTTGGATGTCCCATTCTGAGAGGAGACTCATGTTCCAACAGTGGAACGATAAAAGCGTTAAAAAAAATATATAGCAAATGATATTTAGCCTTAAAACGGATATTTTGTAAAGGTGTGTGCGGCAGGATTTTAACCCGGGCCTCCGGAGTTAGAGGCTGAACTTCAATCAATCAATTAATATTCTTTATTTGCGTCTGAATAAGGTACACAGTAACGACATTGACTAAGCTATCACTGCTTGTGATGATTGCCCCAAACCAACCCCGCCGCAGCACGTCCGCTCTGCACACTGCCAATTAAATGTATCCCGCGGGATGTCGCAACACACTGACAAATCTGATTGTGCAACCGTCGAATTGTCCGGTTACGCGTAAAACAACAGCGGACCATTGTTTTCTATATAAATGTTATGATGCTTTTGTTTCATTCGGCCCGTCATTGTCAACCGATTGCGGCTGTTTCGTAAGGCGGGTGCGTTTATAGAGTTCACAGTTTACGGTGTGTGGTACATTGAAAGGTCCGTTCATAGAGTCTACGGGTTAGGAAACGGGTAAACTAACGTATTTAATGCGCACTGTTCATTGTTTAGAATGTGAAATAGGCAAATACAACGTAATGTAGCCGCAGAAAAAACAATGCTTTTAAATTAATATGACTCGGTAAATTAACCGACGGATAATCTTAAGGTTCGCGCGCGCGAAACACATAATGTTTCTCCCGTGGAGTTTATGATTCATTGCTCGTTTTGAATGACAGCTGTATCTTCTTGTTTTCGGGAAAGCCGCATGTTATAGTGACTGCCAATTAAGTTGCGATGCACCTAGTGACAATTGTGAGCGACATGCTCCGAGGACTCAGTTGGGTCTGGGTCAAGCAAACAGATGTCTAAGCCAAAACGTGGTTTCTTTTGAAAATAAATACTGATTTCTACAAGAATTCATGATTCATTCAAATGTGGAAACCACTGATTTTTAATCTAATGCCTTAACAAGTAAACCTAAACGGAACCGTTTTTAATATACATACTACCAAAACACACGCCCAAAATATTTACCGGCTCTCATTAACCTACGAATCGAACACGCAACATCCGATAACAGCCTTAATTTAAATACAAGATCACAGAGCGCATTAAAATTCTGGCCTATAAAAGTAACATAATGGCCGATGAAAAAACAAAGGGCATGTCAAATTGGAATTTCCATCGAAATTCAAAGCTAACGGCGACCCCGGCGTGCATTCCGCTGTGACGTCACGGGGTCGGCGACCGGCGTGACGTCACGATCAGCTGATGCACCGCCGGCTTATTTATAGACGCGAGTGCGGTTTGTGGGCTGCCTTAGTTGGTTAGGTTTGATACCATTATAAAGTTCTGGTTTTTTGCAATCTTTAGAAAATGAAGAAAGAAAAATATCGTTTTAACTCTATCTTGTGCGCTCATGTGGACTTGTGGAGAGCCGTGTCCAATAGAGCAACTACAAGGTGAAAATTG
>DWDW01000187.1:0-17023 GCA_018245635.1 Mimoniades versicolor eupheme | reverse complement strand
ACACAACCATAACCTTACATTAATCAACTTCACAGACCATAGTGAATTGATTTGCTACAAATGTAATGGTTATCTTTACCCCATGGATTCCAGGAGGGAGGTCCCCAGGAGTTGGTTGAAGCATTCCATTCTGCACCGGGTGGCATTGGGGGTTCAGAGTTTACGTCAGCGTTTTCGACTTCCATAGGGGCCTCTCCTTCCTCTGTTTCGACCTTGGCGGAGGAAGTTTGTGGCGTCGTCACAACCGATGCAGCTTCTTTCATAGCAATCCATTGTTGCGCTAAAGCTGCCCAGTCTACCTGGCTAGTATCCACATTTTGATACGCAACCGGATTTAATGCCCACTGCGTGGGATATGCGGGGTTTGCGGCATCCTTCCCCGAGAACATGGTGGTCGTACGTTGTATGTACGAATATTTTTTTTATGTCATTAAAACACACAGCAAATTAATTCATTAAATGTCATTTATACATAATTAAACTAGATTCCCTACTATATTCACTGAAAAACCGAAACTTGTACTACTATATTTCTTCCGAACACAGCATAGCACATTTTTCCACAGAGAATACGCATTTTAATTTTACCATAGAGTGCTACGTTATAGAGTCTAGGCACCTCCTACAGAATGGTGAAAAGATATTATCAAATGTTGCATTCAAAATATTACAATGTGTCACTTATATTTTCTTGTTAGCATTGTGATTCGATGAGATATTATAGTAATTATTACAAATTTTAAAACATTTATCATTATACAGTGCTCATTACTTTTTACCACAGATAAAATAAAGCAGCAGTGTAATTAAATCCCTTGTTTCTAGCATCATTCAAAAGATGTCGCTAAACATGTATTAATGTAACTATTGTCTATTAGATGTCGCTACTTGCTTTCGTATATTAAATAATAGTTTAAGTATGTAATCTTATGGTGGTGGAATATTTTAAAATAACAAGGTATAGTAAAGTTTTAAATTAAATAATGTAAGAGGTTGTTAGGCTATGCACTTCACCATTAGACGGCAGACAGTTTTATTTAAATTTGCCTTATGAGTTAGAACTTATCCCCAAGGCCAACAATAGCATAGACACGGACAGTGCTTTTCGGATTCCGTTAGTCTACCATTGTTAGTTTTTGTACACTGTTCTGTATCGCTTATATTTTTTAATTGTATAAGACACAGGTAAAATCATAAATTTCTTCAGATTCATTGAATGAATTCATGAATAATTGTATGTATGTTATTGAGTATGCATCAAGTAAACGATCAATTCTTTTTTAATTTAATTTATTTTTCACATTTTACACATTCTTAGTCATTCGATAATTTCAACTTCGAATATATTACTCAACAATTTGCACGATCCAATCACACAATGTTTACAGGCAATGTAATTTTTGTCATATCTAAGATGTGACTAAATCGCGTATTCTTTATTTACTAACACTATATACACTTATACTAGTTCGCAAGTCTTTTTTATTTACACTAAGTTTAACTAAGCGCTAATAACGGCTCTTCTGGATCGTGTTTTTGACTGAAATATTTCGAATTGGCTTTCTTCCATTGGTCCTTTTTATTGGGCATCTTCTTTTTTGTAGCCTCTAACTTGGTTTTCGACTTAGATTTTTTAGGGGGACTAATTTCATCAAGGCGTTCCAAGGTTTCGATGATGTTTTTGGGTTCGGATATTACTTTTCTCGTTTCTTTGCTAATCTCATCCATTGTGGCATTTTTGTTGGCATATACTACAACAAAGTGAGAGTATGCGGAATTGGATGGAGTATTTATATCGGCGAAATCTCTGAAGTTAGCGAACTGATCTTGATTATAATTAGGTCTTGGATTTGCAATATAACCGACTCCGACCGACGGTCTGCCGTGACCATTATTGTAAAACGAATTAAAGCCGCCATCATATTCTGAATCTTCATCATTTTGTGCGAAGAATGTTCCACCTCTTATAATGCCGAAGTTACCAGAACCAAGAACACTGGAGCTTGCATCGACAAGGGGCTCGGAAGCTGGCGAGTTTTGCTTTCCAAAGCCATCGACATTTCTATAACCTCCAAAGAGGGGGTAATTAAGCAGGGATCTATACGAATTAGGTCGTTGACTGTAAGCTCCTTCCTGACTGCCAAATCCTAATCTGAAATTGTTTTGTCGTGGTTCGAACAGATTAGCAAATGACGGGAAAAAGTTTTGGGCATCTCCGAAGACTTCTATTGAATGGTCTGATTGGTCCGCTGCGGCAACAGAATCATGCGGGTTTTGGTTTGCATGGTGGTCGGGAGGCGGCGCCACTGCTTCTGATATTATTTCTGATGACTCTGCAGTGAGATCTGTATCATCTGAAACAAAGAGAAATTCTATGATTATCGATCTTATTAAAATGGCATGTAACGGTAATTTAATAACCCTTTTTTAATTATATGATACTCGTAGACCAATATTCCTCTGCAATCGTGACTGGTGGAAAGCACAAATGCGTTCTAGAACGTACAATACACACCTAGAAAAAGCCTATTCGCCGTTGCTTTTTAAAAGCTCATTTTTAACACCTCTAAATTTATTTACAGTTACAAAATGGGTATTAGGTACTCATTTCGACAGACATACATACACCTTCATCATGATTATTACCATTGCAAATGAAGTTCAACTGTCGGTAGGCGTAAGTGACGTTTGTAAATAGCATTGCAATTGTGTTACAATACGACACGTGTTCTACTTGTAACGTGACGCGAACTACTGGATACTTGAGTTGTGACTACTTGTATCGAACACTCAAGTGGGCGCGGTCCTTCCTGCTCGCATAGGTTATGCTTCGCGGTTATACAGCAAAGGTTATGGAGAGATTTCCGTGTTAGGTGGTTATTCTGTACTTTGCGAGCTCGAGAGCGATGAAAGTGATTATTTGAGAAACTCACGTGTAGTTGCGTGCGTTACGTAATGGGTATTACTTTGATTGGAGTTCATAAGTTCGTACATTCAGGTAGTAGGTAGTGATATATTTCAATTGTATACGTTGTAATGAGAAGTAACGTTTAGAAAGTACATAAAATTTTATATCAATAGATACTAACTATTTATTGACGGTTCAATTGATTTTATTGTTTGTTGTGCTATGAAGAAATTTTTAATATTGTAATTAAATTGTTTACGATAACGATATTGGTTACGATATTGTCAGGACTAAACAATCTAATATTTCCGATATTAGCTGCCTCGGTGGTTTGGCTGTGAGCGCGATTGCTGATGGAGAGCTTGTGGGTTCGAATCTCGGGGGAATACTATTAAACTTTTTTTCATATTTTCGATTTTGTGCTGTTGAAGCGTACATCATGCAGTGGACTGCAACGGGTTGGTGATGATGATGAAAACAAGATGACTACGTGAAACGAACCGAATAAATATGTTCGTTTTTGCAATGTTGTCATTATGATGATACTTATATTGTTACGTTGGCATACATGGGCGCGTCGTCACGCGTTATTCGGTAGATCGAATTAAAGCGATTTACGGTGAAAACGAATATTATATCATACATAGTACGTTGGAAAACAGTACTCATTTGCGGTTTGGATTTGACCAACGTTACTTAATATAATTAAGAGAAATAAAATAATATTACGCTCGGTAATGACTTTTGTGTACGACATTACACACTAGATAACTTTGTCGTATGTTGATATAAGGAATAGTCTTTCTACTTTTAAAATTGACTGTATTCATAAAAGTCAAATTTAAACAGGTTCGATGACGATGAAAACACAGTTTTTTGATACAAAAAATCTGTTCAGAGATTTAATACGGTTTTGGATCGAAAGAGTTCTGTAGTTCTAGTCACAAAAAAGTCAGCGTTTCGAGGTTCAACATGGTTGTAGATCAAAACATATCTTAATATTAAGCAACGCAACGCGCGGTTAGATCGGTGACCGCTAGTTACGAATACTACACAGTATTTTCGTCATACGATGCCGAAATGTGCCCTACATGTACTCCACATTAAGCAGCTGTCCGCGGTCTCTTTAAAAACTTCGCATTAAAGTCTCGATCACTAATGTAAATTGCTGGCAACGCTGATCGAAGCGGCCTGAATACAGAGGAAGCTTCATTATCTCTATAACATTCAGGAAGGAGTAAAATCAAATATGAATATATAATGATATTGAGACATTTGTTTATGAGGTCGTAAACATCATTAATGATACAATATATTACTTAACACTAATATTGCGGGACAACTTTTATGCAAAACAAGAAAAGAAACGTGACAAGATATCATTGTAATATTAGAGAAACTATAAACATTGCGTGTTGTTTTAAATCGTCAATGATTATGTATGTGTCTAACCTCGCCAACCTCCGACCTACTATCAGTGTTGCTGTTAACAAAATCTACATTTTTCACTGGAAAAATAGCAGGCGTCTGTTTTGAAATCGTGCCACAGGTCAGGAGAAAGTTCAGATCAACTGTAAATAATGAAACTAGTGCCGTCGATGTTACAAGACGCGACTTGTGCGGTATTCTAATTATGTTACATTAAGAATAAGCCAATAAACCAGCGTAATGTACATAAATATAATCGATGACGATTGTGCAAGTGTTATACAAAGTTACGTAACGTAACATCACGCCTGTGATCTCAGGTGAGGTAGGCTGAGGCGTGTAGTACCTACACTCCCACATTTCACTGGTAATTTACGTCCCACTATGGATTAGGTGGTGAGTCTATAGCCATACACCGGGCACAAACACATAATTATGATTATGGTAAATTTCACAATAATTTCTTTCCGCAAATACTTGAAGTCGTATTAATAAATGTAAACAAAATTACAATGACGACTTTTGTGAAGATGTGTGGAGATGTCTCAAGATATAAGATATATTCTTCACGTTGTTGATGATAACTGGGAAAAGTTACTTCAGGAAATAATGTAAATGATCAGTATTTATTTACTACATATTATATTATTATTAACATAACTGAACATAGTCTAAATCAAATGAAGCTTATTATAAAATGTAACTACGAATTATAATCGCACGCTAATTATATTATTTACCATTTTAATTTAATTAGGAAGATGTATCGGGGGTATCATGTAATTTACTCAATCACGTACAATTTGTGGGCGATGCCTTGCACGCGCGTAGTACCGAGTTTCTATTACGCAATAACGCAAATTACCTCGCGTGCACAATAGTGACGTTGTCATTTTTATTCACGAGCTGCGCTGCGTAGCTGTTATTCGTTAAAGCTCAAGACACGTGCCAGTATTATAGTGGTTGCATAAAAGTTTGCTGTGAAAATTATTTTCGGCACAATGGATTTATTTAATACAAACTGCCCTCACATTGCCATATCCATAGAACGAAATTGTACTAAGGATCCTAACATTCGTTTGAGGATAGACAAAGATCCTAATTTTCAACTATTTTTTTTTATTTGAATCCACTTTAATGAATGTAGAGGGCGGAAAAGCTCTACCACTACCGCAAAAGGAGAAATATCCTAGCCAGTGCCCACCCTCCATGGGTAAAAGGCGTGATAATATATGTATATAAAAATGTCATTCTTACTGTCCTCTTTAAGGATTGTTGCACTTGTAAATGTTAGAACTAAAGCCTTTTTTAAACTTTGCCTGGACATTTGCTACTGTATTGCAAATGTCAACCATAATATTGTGAGTTACTAGTCAAAGAAAAAGCTGCCAGGTATTTATAAAAAAACATTACAATAATATATTTTGTTATTATAACATAGCAAAACTGTTGTGCAATGTTAACATTTGACTTGCAATGTTACAATAAGCTGGTTGCCGCGGGAAAGCTAGTTTTTTCTAAACTAGTTATAAATATTAGCAAATAGTCGAGTAAGACGACGGAGCTAAGTAATAAAGATTATTGTCTCCATAATGTAATAATACATTTTTATTTATTTACACAAACGTAACAATAGTTCATTACTATCAAGATTAAAATATCTTACTACTCAGTATAGTTAGTTAATTTAGGTTTTACTAACGAAGTCTATTCTATATTCCTTATACATATGTTACACCAATGTCGCATGATGTCGAGAATGTAGAATTTATAAAAAAAAAGGTAGTGAAAGACGCATCTAGGGCGGGTAATGTAATAAATTGCGCCCGATTCTCTGCGGTTACTGGATTAAAAAGAGACTCCAATATGACCATAATCTATGTTGTTATTACGTGAACGTACATGTTAAGATTATCACGACATTGAGAAATAGTAGGCATTATTACGCGGGAACTAGCGGCTTCCCCTGGCTCTGTGTGATGACATTTCAGATAAACGAACATCTACTTATATACAACTCTGGGATAATAAGGCTGGCCGTTGACAGAATGTTACGTAAAACGTAATGCAACATTTTTAATTAAGAAAAAAAACTTCACTACAGATATATTCTCTGTGCAAGCTGAATACAAGGTAGATTAAAAACTCGATGTGTGATCATACCGAAGATTTGAAAATGTGCAATTTCAAAAAAGTATCATTTAGTTATCGCGTTTTTATGGAAGAAATAAGAATTTTGTCATTCGAATTGCTTATGAGATGCATGAGTAATGAAATTACAAATGCTATTATGTTGTAAAAATCCATTTATTGGGTCAATAAATAATTTGCAATAACTGAATATAATCGATGATATTGCGCACGAGATCGGGGCAGTTTGTGTTTGATCAACAGTTCAGAGGTGACGCCTTGAACCTGAGGTCATTAGGGCTTCTCCTGAGGAAGTGAGCAATAAAATCGATTTCTCATTGTATTTATGTGTTTCTGTCGAATGTTCTTCATAAGTCTGCTGCTTGTAACCATGTATTGTATGAATCAGGCGATCGTTTGCTAATACATATATAATTTTGTTGATTAAAAGGTTCTGTATGTAATTTTACTCTAGTCATAGATTCCATTTCCAGTTGTAAAAAAACATACTTAGTCACAATATGTTAAAACGCTTATAATAAATTTTAATACGAATTTTTTTAATCTGAATATGTATTGGATTTTTCTAATAGGGGAATGCGTGATGTCATGTTAATCTGTATCCAACTCTTGTGTTTAAGGTGTAAGAGGATGAGGAAATTAACTGCATGTAATTATTGATTATAAAATAATGTAAATATGGTGGAACAGAAGCGAGGCGCAGTGTCGCGTCCGACGCAATCGATGTGATGTTCCAATTTCGCCAGCAGCAATGTTTATGTTACTGCAACTGTAGCAGAAATTGTCACCGGCGAACATTCCCGGTCAATATTGCATTCGGATTGCGCAGAGAAACATGGAACTGTTTTGGAGTTTCTTTCGCCGCTTCTTCTCCATAGCGAAGCATTTTCCAAAGCGGTGGTAGTTTCATCTTGACGTACAAAAAGTGTTGTAATGAACCAATTTGAATTAGGCAAGTGTGCTATCCTAGGTTTCATGTCGCTTTCCATCAAACGAGATAGCAATCAAACGCAAGCCTATTGATAAATGAAAAAAATATAATATATTTCATATAAATTAGAAAAATAAAATTTATGTACCGCTTTAGCACGAACCCTTGCACAACGGTCATGATTACTATACACTAAATCAATACACCAATCAGTCATATTAAGGTCTGTGATTTTCAATTATATAATATTTTGAACTAGGTTACCAAAAAAAGTTATGAAATGTAGCTTTCCCATTAGCAGTGTACATGTCAGGCTTATAACGTTTTAACAGGTTCCGTACTTTGTAACACATTCGCACATACTTGCATAAATAAGGAGTATATTTACATATAGAGATTATTGGTAAATCCGAGCCATGCTCGAATTTCAACGAACAGGATGAAGCCGATACAAACAAGATCGAAACGAATTTTATTTTCAAATTTGATAATGCGTGTGTTAAAATACTGTTTCAATTACGATGTCGCGGGTGTTTTAAGAGTTGTTTATTTGTTGATTTGTAAATCGATTTCACAACGCATCAATTATATCTGTATAAACACTTCTTTATAAAACCTGACTTACGAGCTTATGAACAACATTTGCAAGCAGGGATAGCTTGGTGGCTTACATTTCATTCTCCCGCTGGGTTCTGAATACAAATTTCAGCACTGACTTTTTCTTCACAAACTGATGTGGGTATTAAGATGTACTATCACTTGCTGTAATCGCGAAGAAAAACCTCGCGATGTAACCTCAGAGTTCTCCATTTAGTTCTTCAAAACGTGTGAAATTTGTTCACTCGCACTTGATTAGACATATTGAGGACTCAAATATTATCACTTTGACACGAGCCACGTGTTTAACAGCGGAACATCGAAATGAGTCGATGTTGATTCTCTACTTAATGTCATAATATCGTGTGTACTTGTACATATTTTCTTGTATTATAAGTAGTCGTGTAGTTCTATATTATTCTGTTTGTGTCTTTTGTTTTTTTGTCTTGTGTCGTGTTGTAAACCGACCCGTAATTAATGCCTTTTTATTCATGAAATCATTAGAAGAGCCGTAACGAAATGAATATAATGTTTTTTAATATTGTATTTGTAATAACATTCGTGACTTGCATTATTAATGAATGTATTAATTTCTATAAAATATTTTCCTGCGCACTTCAAGTTACTCTGTTGCTTGCTTTATAATTTTGTGTGAGGCACGACGCCGCTGAAAACTTACAAAGAAAAATTGTTATTTGAATTATTTTAGCTATTGATTGATTTTTCTTAGACTTGTTTTCCGTTCTATTAATTTAATTTGCAGTTATCAGTCGTAAATGAAAGAGATTATTTAGCAGATGTGCAAAAATATTGACCCACAATTAAATGCTTACTTGGCTTGTTCACGTGCAAAGTTGCATTCAAATTATTACATACTAAACTATCTACATAGATTCATACATACATATCTTTACCCCAGGTCCCTTGCGGGGTAGGCATAGAGCGCAGAGTGTCAAATATACAGTAATAAGTATATGTATATAATAAGTATATGTATATAATAAGTATATGTATCATGGTGTAAAATATGCGAAAAAAGTACAAATACATGTTTTGTATTTCAGATTGTTGTCAGAGTACATACATACAATATCTAATGTTCTACATGAATGGCGGTGAATCTTTTTCGAGCCAGTGAAATAGTTCCACTGTATTATTTAAAAACAACAATAAGGAAGTGATTCAAAGTGTCAAAGGGATAAAAAATGTTGAATGTGACTTGCTTAGTGTAAAGTACTTACTATATGTTTATTATTATGGGATTAGTATTAATACTAAAATTCTGCGGTACATTTATGCAATAAAAACAAATATTTATGCGCTGGTTTTATGTTTAAAAAATCAAAGAAGCAAAAATCCAAAATTTGTACATAAAAAGGACAGTTTTTTTAAATTGAGTGTTTGTTTAAAACTATGTGAAGTTAGGACTAGCTCTTTATCGGTTAAATGGTGCGTAATTTGAACATACCTCATCACGGACACTGATCACAATGAATAAGTAAATATTCTGTGAGCAACTTACTCTCAATCAGAAACTTTGTATGTATTATGTACTTACGTCATATTTATATATGAACCTACTTTATTGTTGTACGCCCATTAGAGGTAGGAAAATGGAGGGTTTAATTCTATCTTTGGACCTATATTGTACAATAAATGACTTTTGATATTGATTTTTTACAAAAAAAGTACAACGACAATATATTAATCTAGTGTGACATAATTATTAAATGAAGTATTATGTAAAGGGCTACGCGAAACTTGTGGTACAGCATTTATCGTCCACCCCCTATCAATTTCACCAAATGTAAATCCGGAGTAATATATGTACAGTAATGTTTTAGAATAAATTAAATATTAGAATGATAAAAGGTTGCTCTCCTCAATGGTAAGTGTTCCTCTCTGTGTGTATTCCTCTCTGTGATGATTGACTGCGTACTTAGATAGATAGATAGAGGATGTTGTACAGACAGTAGGAACAATTGTACAGAAACTAATAACAATTGTACAGTGACGAGTAATAATACTACAGTGACTAGTAACAATTGTACACCGACTAGTAACAATTGTAAAGTGACTAGTAACAATTGTACAGTGACTTGTAATAATTGTAAAGTGACTAGTAACAATTGTACAGTGACTTGTAACAATTGTAAAGTGACTAGTAACAATTGTACAGTGACTAGTAATAATTGTACAGTGATTAGTAAAAATTGTTTAGTGACAAGTAACAATTGTACTAATTTTAAGCTGATGATGATGATGAATAATAATGAAAATATTTAGTGTTTGCACCTATTACGTGTAGACTGATTTCATGTAAGTATATACATTATTATTACTTAAGAGTGGAATGATCGTGCTCAAATATTTCTGTTACAATGATTCAGTATTGTTATCTTGTTTTTCTGTTGAATCTTTGAAATATTACTACGATTTTAATGACATAAAATTATATCTGAAACACAAGTATACAGTTTGAGAATTTCTCTATTCTTCATTAAACCGTGACATTTTTAAAAGGCTTAAAAACCAGACTAAAACATTACTAGTATTTACCGTGAGACTAGATTTGGATTAATCTTATTATACCGTCAATAAGCATGGTTACATAAATCACTCACACTAATTACCATGTCAAATCAATCAATCTAAATACGATTAGGTAATATTAAGTAGAGAAAACTGACTGTTTCGTTGGTTCTGTTGGTTGCAAGCGCGAATGCCGATAGGAAGGTCTTGAATTCAAATCCCGGGTCGACCACTACTGGATTTTTGCAATTTAGATTTTCTAATTTTAGTTAGCAGTCTGGAAACGTGCACTATGTATGGCAATAGTTTCAGCACTATCGTACAGGGTATACTTATAAAAAATCAACCATATTTAGGTTTAATTTTTGTATACTCGTTTTGAGTGTTATTTCTTATTTTATATTTCAGCAGTCGATCGAACTTACTCATACGATTGACCTTACCACTCGATTATGTTGACGGACGAGAACATTGTCGCCCCTGGCTAAGAACGAGTAGTGTTATATAGTTTTGTGTGTATACATGCAGCCGTCGTTACTTACATAACACAATCGAGACAACTTAGTCGCGTACGCGTCATTATCCGCGGTTACGATCGCGAGATCTTTTTTATTATCGTACGCTCGATTAGGAGCGCATGGACACTTTCAATTTATCGCGCTTTTGTATCTACTGTCGCATTGCGCGCAATAATAGACAGTTGTGAGCCGTGTCTCACTTTTTGTAGGCCTTTTTAATGCGAATGTATAAGTATTTTTAAATGTTAATTTTAAATGTAATTTCAGTTGGCGTGAAATTATGGTTAATATGGGTTGACGACTCCATCCAAGAGAGCCTCGGCATTTCCTTTAAATTAACAGTGTACGTTGTAAAACAGTCAGGTAATTGATTGGTAAAGAATATTGGCGTCTATAGCAAAATTACCATAACCAAAGAACCGGGTAACCGGGTAAAGTGGAAGGCGCTATGGTAAAAGCGCTATGGTAAAAATGCTACGAACGGCTGTTAAAGATACAACTTTCAATTATGAAATATATGCCTAAGGTGAAAAAGAAGAATAAAAAGAAAATGACAAAGTAGAAGAATAAAAGGGAAAGGAAAAAGAAGAAAAAAAAGAAGAAGAAAATCTTATTTAATTTTCTGTTTTAAATTGATAACTTCCATTTATTTATTTCTTTCACATCCACTTCTATTATCTTTTGTACAAAGCATACGTATAATTAAACACAGGACTCCATACAGGTTTGGTGTATGTTGGAAAACCTGAATAGTTATTAACGAAGTAGCTATACAATATACTCATATGTAGCACACGCGTAGTTCGCAAGAGGAAATTTTCTCAATACCATTATTATCATTATTCACAGGTGATTTACGAACGATTTACAAACAACGAAATTTAACGACGCCTATTGACGTTTGTTGTTTGCACCATTACTATCCCATCAATCCCATGTCCAATGTTGAAGGTTCCAAGGTTTAACGTATTTGAATACTTTATCGGTTCGGTATTCAAAAGGGCATCGCGGTAGGTATATGCACATTGTCATTACTATAAGAATAGGGGAAGATAATCTACAAGTGTGGTTCAGTTTGTTGGAGGTGATTTGAAATTCGAACTTTTGAATTGAATGTGTGATTTTTATTACCATTAGGATGCTTTGTCTTATATTTCGTCCAGATTTATTTACGTTACAAAGAAAAACTACGTAATGCCATTAATATACGTATCGTATGCGATACCTTGTTCATATGCTTATGGTAAATATTGATAAACCTTTTTACATATTAATATCCAGTGTGATTTACTTACGCTTAGTTTAAGCTTAAAATTTTATTTATAAATCATTTGTATAAAAAATCATGTTTGTAAACACATAAAATATCAATCAAACTACATAAAATATCAACTTCCGGCAACATTAGTATTGAAACAATATTGCGTAACGATCCATCCAATAACCTTTCATGACCCTTTGCTAATTCTATGTTTCCCATGAGATGTGAAAATATAAACGGCGTGTCAAAACAAAGTAACTGTTAGTTCTCTATATTGCATAAGATGGCTTAGCTTTGACATTTTATTATGTAACTTGTAAAATATTACATTAGATATAAAAGCCGTAATATCATAGCTGTCGGAATGTTGGATGTGACACGACGGATATGTTTAATGCGCCTTCCGTTTCTATGGATTGAATGTGACAAAATAATTTTAGAATTCAGGTGTCGTTAAAGTTAATAGATGCAAACCTATATTTTACCCAATAGCAAATATATATATATATATATATATATATATATATTCCCAATTTTAATGGAAAAATGTTATATTTATGGTTTCATTGATATTACTACGCATGGGTGAGTGATTATAGTTTAATTTGATAGTAGGCCACTGCCTCAATTGCATGACTCATTACATGATGGTACGAAAAACGTAACTGGGAACGTAAAACTTGCGAGTGTACTAACTTCCTATGCTTACCTCTTCGGGAGTTACAAGCGTAATGTTACGTCTGATAGTAGGCATGCAGCAACCTAGTGTATGACGTATTTCTCAATATAATACTTGTTCTATGCTGTTTTGTATAACTATATAATACATGAAGAATGTTGTCCTTAGCTTAGCTTTCGTCTTTACCTTAGGTTAGCTTTCTTCTTTACCTTAGGTTAGCTTTCTTCTTTACCTTCGGTTAGCTTTCTTCTTTACCTCAGGTTAACTTTCTTCTTTACCTTAGGTTAATTTTCTCTACTCACTCTCTCACTAAAGGTTGTGAAATGAAACGATGATGATTAATGAAGAAGTGGACGTAAATGGGGTAGGTGATGAAGTAAATTTGCTTCATTACGTATCACTGAAGGTGAAGGATAATCTTAGGTAATTTGTTTTTATCTATGTAGCGTTAAGCTTGTTTAAGTTATTTAAAATACCATAAAATGATTAATGGCCATCGAAGTTTTAAGAATGCTATTCACCGTGTAGGCACGAGGAATTTATTACAATATGCGATTTTATTAATAATTTGTAAATTGTTGTTTGTAATATAAATAAGTACTGGTTGTAAGGGCCATACTATAATGTCAATAATTTTAAAGTGGAATCATACGGAACGATTAAGATTCGAATATATGTAAAGAACAGGTAATCATTGTGCTATTTTTTTTATCAAATTTAAAAACTACATTCTACGTTCTAGTTCCGAATTTCTGCAAATCTCCTAATCGTAGATGACACGTAGGCCAGATCTCACATGCCTGACCCCTGGAGCTAGGCATTCATTAATCTCCAATGGAACGGGCATGAGCATCAGAAGTATGCCTTTTCAACGATCCTTTCTGTCAGAAGTTATGCTATATGATCATCTTAAATTAATTTGATATTAAGTAAGAACCACACAGCTTGTTTAACATATACACTTTGCTTTGTTGTATTGTTCATTTAATTGATATTTTTGTGTTACTCTCTGGTTTAATGGTTTTAGGCAGGCAAGTTTAATCAACAAGCAGAAACTCCATCTGTTTAATACAGTACCTGATTTATATGTGTCACTTGAAAAATGTCTAATTTGTTTTGAAAAAAAAAATGTATTACAAGCATTTTACTATATCCTTAGGTTACTGTAGTGCAAGAAACACTCAGGAAACTACGACTTGGGTACTATGGAAGTTTTCTAATTTGATATTCGTAGCAGCTTGGAGTCCGCATTGGTGACGGGTGTGTGGTAATAGTATTTTTCCCCTAGTCCACTGTAGGACGTATAACTCTTGGAGAAAAACAAGGCGTGATGTTATGATAACAAATTTTTGATACTTTTTTTTTAATATATGTATTTTACTCCGTTATATTATATTATTCGCTGTACATGTGTTCTTCAGAACAAATAAATGTTATCCAGTATCACTTGAATAGACACATGTAGATAAGAATATGTAAGTACATGTAGACGCATGCCGAAATTCAGTTGTATAACACACGAAGCTATACGCGTGAAGTAGGCAATTATACAATTGAATAAATACAAACCTAATAGCGTTTCGATATCCTTGAGTGTGACTGCATTGTATAACAATTTCCGCGGTATTCTGAGCTTGAATATATTTTGTGTGTTAGTACGCAAAAGTGAAACTTAAACGTAAACATAAATGATTGCGTCTTTACTCCTCTGCTCGATAGTTTTGAATAATGAATGCGACTATTGGCAAGTACGAAGACCCCGAAAAATTCCCAAATCCACGGAGGGCAAAGAATTCGCCAACGACGTTACAAACCGACTAAGGATCGGGAATTTCTTTATAACCAGTTTTGAACTGGTTAAGTGCATTTTAGAAATGTTGATGATATTTATCAGTGATCTAAATTGTTATGTTTGTCATTGGAATATTAAGCTTAACTTTTATTTTAAATTTGAACAATTTTTTTTAACTGCTGGCAAGTATTAGAGCATTATTAATATATTAATATATTTTTGTTATAATTCATGTCATTTCGACAGTTGAAATGTCATTAAAGGAACGCATTACGAACGCGTTTGATCAATCTTTTTTTGTGTTACATTGTGAATACATTGCAGGCAATACATTGTGAGAATTAAGTATTTATCAGTGACTATCAGTGACAGAAGTTAGTGAATGTATAATGAGTGAAATACAATATTTTTTTGTGATTTTTAAAACTCTTACCTCGCTGCTTCAATCTCCTTTGGCATTAAATAAATTCATGCCTTTATTGCCTTGTGGGCATTGGTCAATTTCGTATGTATCTCGGATGTAAGCAATTACTTACATGCAATAGGTACCTACATGCATTTGCAACTTCATTATTTGTTTTATAGTCAAAATGTGTAAATTATATACGTACACAGGTGTGGTCTGTAATTACAATGAAAATAAGACGTTGTTTACAATGCAGTGTGTTCATGGTTTCATAAAAACTGTTAAACAAAACTGTGATGTTTTTATGTCATACAAAAACTTTTTTCTCAAAGAAACATAATTCGTATTTCCGAAAAATGGTATATTATCTAGTTTTTTTTATGTGTCTTCCAATTTATAGTACCAACGTTCTTTTGTTTAACCTTAATCGTCCATTTTGTAATGAGTGTGTTTCCTGTACATCGACTTATTTATTAACATAATATATTTTTAGTATATCTATATTTTGTAACAACGTAACATCACGCGCCTGTAATCCCCGAAGAGGTAAGCAGAGAAGTGTAGTAAACTCCCACGTTTCACGTGGACTATGTATGTATGTAAGCTTATTGCCATAGACCGGGCATAAATCGAGTGGCATCTATCCATCCAGATCGGCAGTCGCGCTGCCAACCAACGCGATCAATCCGTTTTGACTGGCCCGTTGGTGCAGTGGTTAGTGAACCTGACTATTGCGCCGGGGGTCGTTAGTTCGATTCCCGCCCAGAATAAATATTTGTGTGATGAGCATAAGTATTTGTTCTGTGTCTGGGTATAAAAAAAACATATATTTAATGTATATATTTAATATTTATATGTATATATGTAGTTTATCAGCCGTCTGGTTACCATACCACAAGCTCTGTTGATGCTTCCTTTGGGATCAGATGGCTGTGTGTGGAGATGTCCCAAAGATATTATTAAAAAAAAATCACCATTACGATATTTAGTAAAGACACTTTTATTGTCTATGCAGTTTACTAAGTACATTGTATATGTATATTACAAAGTACTATTTCTCATTTCTAACTATACATGACATAAACACGGCTATTTTATTTTCGCTTTCATTGACTGTCACGGAAGTGTTGCAGGAAGAACATACGCATGAGTCTCACTGATCAATGGAAATAAAACGTTGTATAGGAAGCGAAAAAACCTTATGACATATTTAGTAAAATAAAAATGAGCGAGCCTTACAGGCCTTAATAACGGCTTCTTGGTACATGCTTCCGTTATTTTTCACGAAATCACTTTTATAAATTGCAGGAAAGCTGAAAGATATTACGTTATGCATCAAAAACAAAACACTTGAATTTAACTTTCATTTTTTAACGGTCCTTTTTTATCTGTAACAATATTAGTTACTGTTGTGTTAATTTAATCTTTATAATTCAGGAATATCTCTAATATTCAGGAGAGCAGCACAGGATTGTACATATGTAGGTATAGATTTGTAGTTTGAAACTAAAATGCGATTGATCAATCGAAGTGGTGACATCCACAAGGGTTTTCGTATTATTACAGAAAAAGAGAAACTACTCATTCAGTACGCAAGTTTTAACGCCATCGTCTGGTTAACCACATGTTTCTCAAGAATCTTAATTTGAATTATGAAGCTATTCTAAAGTTTTCTGAATGGACTACGCTGATGATATTGTTATGAAAAGAGAATATTGTATGAGTTTGTATTTACTGTTATCATATTTTTGTATTCGCTTAATAAATGTGGTCTATTGCTAGTCGAGTTCTAGAATATGATATTTAATTGAAGTACAGAG
>DWDW01000186.1:0-17041 GCA_018245635.1 Mimoniades versicolor eupheme | reverse complement strand
ATCCCTAAAAAAATAATTCTCACATCTTTGCAACACAATATTTATTTGTGAAATATTTCATTAATATTTCATTTATGAAAAAATCATGTACTTATACTTAAAAACGAAAACAGAAATTGTTGTCCATTGTTGACATGACTCAAGTTCTATTAGAACTAGGAACAACTACAAACTAGCATTTTGAAACTTGGACTTCGCATAACCCGATACTCATTTATATTTATGTACCTACGTGTATAATAATTATATAATTTGTCATACGCCCAGCAATAAATTTAGTCTAATAATAATTTTGATAAATCAATAATGAGAGGCTCATTAATCGATAATCTCCACAAACTCATTTAATTACGCATTCAATTATTCTATAAATTATATGAAGATTTCGGAATGATTAACCTCTGTCCGAATTTTCTATGTACCACGATTAGTACCTATATAAGTTCATTAAAAACAGCAGGTGGGAATGTTCTCACAGTAACATTAGCGACCATGTCTTCTATTTGATCATTATCATGCTAAATTCTCGGTGTTAATATTTTGATTTACAGAAATAATCGACATTTCATCAATCGAGATCCGCGTATTTGTCCCTATGGCTTTTTCTCTCGGTCTATCCCAGTTACCGGTATAGAACCGATGGAATGTAATAATCTATATCAATATGATTTTGATCTTCATAATGTGAATATATTATACCTCTTCATGAATTAAAATATCGAACTTAAACATATCCTGACAGGTGTCGTGTTTTAATATTCAATTGACACAGTAGGTACTGTTTCGTTCTTTAGATGAACAGATCGATCACGTGACAATGTCGTCCTCTACTCGTATTCGCCTGGTCTTCGGAGTGATCGGAACGTGAATTGGAGATACATATTAGAATGTACCTACTGAACGAAAATCAAAAATACATATATTTAATTTATATATCACTGTTCTGTTCTCTGATTAAGTTTAACCATGTCATTGGTGTTAACTTTCGTGTGTGAGGAGTCATTATTTGCATATCTTGCGAGTTTTTATTAATTTAACATTGAATACATTAAATTTTTCAACATCCTGTCAATACAAATAGAATTCCCGGGTGAAAGTAAACTGAAAATATTAGGCCACTTTTCTTCATAAAGATCTTCATATTTATGAAAAAGAAGATTTTTAGAGTTACGAGTAGATGCGAATTTATGGTCCACAAAACCTTATTACAAAATCGTAGATATATATACCTCCAACGGAATAAAATCCACTTCTATCTCGCTACATTCTTGCAATTTATCAAATTGAGCTATTCAAAAGGAAAGCGACACAGTATGACAATCAAATAATTTGTATCATAAAACCCTGGAAGTGTGGTGCACTCCTCTGTTTACACCCTACATACTACAGGTAAATAGAGACGTGATGTTATGCGCGTTTACGATAAAAAAATGTACGTAGGAACAGATATCACTTCACTCGAGAAAAACACCTGATCTGGAAATCAGTGCCTTTCCAATTTAATATTTATATCAGATGAACTTTCCCTTGACACTCTTCCTTGCAATATCATGAATTTGCTTGAATACTAAATTAACGAATGTTTTACTACTTAAGCAAATAATAGACTAATATTTCGTTCTATTACGATTATTTTTGAAAATAATGGCCTTAACTGTAAGAAAATCGTTTTAACAACATAAAGAGTTTTATTTTTAAATAATGGCATATTAAAGATATATTAATATTCATACATACATATTAAGGTTGAACATATTCAATCTTTTCAATTCAATATTCTTAAATATTTATAAAATATGCTAAGTTCATTGCACACAAACTTTTTAAAACTGTTATGCCGAACTAATATCACATTTAAATACCGTAGAAAATTTGACTGTTGTAACAGCTGTTTTAATAGTATTTCGACGAACAGAGTGATTTCCTGTAAACTGAAGCTTTAATAAACGTAACATCCATGAGCGAATATACGTTTTGCTACGAAAATATTGCTCAGTTTTTATTTTTATTTTAGCTGTTCGATTCCATTATAATATCACCTTGCTAGGTCGCTCGCAATGCAATAAATTTTACTCAATGCATTTAAGCAGATATGGCTGTTTGAAATTCGTAACATCATGCATGTAATCCCCAAAGACGTAGACCACCATCAGCTACGATTACGTCTCACTATGAAATAGGTAGTATGTCCATTGCCATGCAACGGGCACATTCCAGACTCCGAGCCACTCCCACAAAATCTTAATTAGTAAAAGCTCACCGAGCATTTTAACCCAGGACCTCTTGATCGGCAGTCGCATTTGCAACCGACACGACCAACGAGGCAGTCGATGAATTGTCTGTCTGATAAATTAAAATATACATATATACTAGGTATACACACTTTTCAATGTATTTCTATAAAAGATATTGCCAATAAGAGATGGGGCCGTATTCTGGGAGCAATAAAAACGAGGGCTTTTCATTGCAACTTAGATATATTTCTGAATAACGGCGAAATAAAACGTAAATGCCGTCTTACATTTCCACTAGACACCTGGTCCCGCAATCACTGCACCTGTTCTAATATTTATTGCGTGTGAATATCATATGCCCTCTTTTTCTTGCCCCTGATTGTTCCCTTGTTACTTGCGTCTTATCTGATCTTTTATAACGCGCTGCGAAAATATAGAAGTATACAAAATCAATTTGGTATTAAATATATGTAAATGTGTTAAGATATTGCAAGGCGCTAATTATTTAGGCAGTATTTATGAAAATCAATTTTTTATATATATATATATAAAATATAACGTTGTCTTTATGAAACGCCACAAAATGGCCACATCTTTACGGGACAGAACAGTTATTGTTATCTCGCCACATGAAGGCAGGACGCCCGGCTTCAAGAACAAAAGCCCCAGGTAATTAGACCGGCCGCAACAATACATAAATAATTTGGTTCACGTGCGCTTTGTTCGCAACATGTTTTTATTTAACGCTCTTATATTACAAATAACACTCGGATCCCGCTTGATAGCAGCATCCGCTTACGTTTTATCTCGTTATCATCGTTTGTGCTGGCTTTGTTATAATGTTACTAGAATTTTTGTCCGTTCTGATCTCACTCTATTACTTAAATGTTGTTTGAATTGAGTTTTAGAGATTTAGGCTTTTTATTGTGATTGTAAAATAAAATAAATTGCACACTTCAATGTAGATCCTGTCGTACTGTTCGCCGGAAGTTATGAACTTTTACAATAATTGACGCATTTTAAATTTGGCTCCAACTAAATTCACTTAGCACAAATTAGAGACTTAATTTTTATATCCTCTAACATACGACACAGTGTTCGTGCCAAAATTGGCCTTTTGCCTTAACAGTTTATATTGGATTGGATCTTCGTATTCAGTAAGATTATAGAGCATCTAAAGAAAATTACTCGTAGTTCTTATAAAGTATCGTAGCAATAGTAAAGATTTTTCAAATTCCTTCATATATAACCGTTTAATTCATTTGCGTATGTACAATAAATTTTAGCCAATACATGTACGATAAATGGAAGGCACTTTTGATATTAGTATTTATAATATTTTCAAGATGAAAGCATACGAAAATTGACATACGCTAAAGTATATAAAACTTTTGCGCTGAAAATATTTTTGTAAACATTTACGTTACTTTAATATATTTCATTTATATTTTAACAAACAGTCATTGTAATGTGGAGTGGCCTTAAAACGTTTGTCTACTCTGCGCAGGAATTGTGCAAAAGGAAAAGAAAATTTGGGTTGTTGCGCTTAATGAAACAAACTACGCGCGGCGACATGTAAGCCCTTGAGCTCTTTGTACTGCTTTGAGCCGCCGAGGCTGACCCGTGCCTTTGAGGCTCAGCCAAATATTGCTCATTACGTTTAAAACAATTTTTTGACAATGGGTAACATACTTTGAAAAATTATTTCAAGTTCGACTTGTTAATAAATCCAATAAAATACTCTAAAAGGTATCTTAATAAGTAGGTATTGAGCAGTGATCAATTGCTATTCATAATTGATAGATGTGTTGTTTTTAACGAACTGTTTCCAACTTCTAGCTCGATTATAACTTAAAGCTCGATGTAAGCGTAAAAGCCCCATCATTTGTATTTCAACTATCATTAATCTTAAAGCATATTGCTACTACTTATCGGAAATTTGAGTTGATAAATATGCTAAGATCTGCGTTATACTTATCTTATGTCAATTTCTTTAAGAACTTCTAATTACTAAACAAAGTGGGAAAGCTCAGTCATGTCATCTAAAGTATGTCCAATATGGTGTATTTTAAAACTGTTTGATTTGTACGTATCCGACATCGAACGTCAACGCCATTAAATAAGACCTTAAAGTCCTTATGATTACGAGTATGTCATTACATACATACGAGTAGGATGATATGAAAAGAGCATGTATTGTTAGAATCTATGTATTAGAATTAAATTTGAGCACTTTTCTATCACGATGGTAAGACTAGATAAATTATAAGAGCTTTACGGGGATCTACACGCACAACTGTTGGTACATTAAAGCTTCTATTTTAACTTTCATGCATATTATTAATGGATTTGCAAAATGAGAATATTTGCATGTGTGCCAATTGTAAGTTACTTTATGTATAAAGAAAATAATGTTTATTCATCTTCTCTTACGTAAATATTTTACAGCGTGAATTTTTAATACAATTGTATTTACGTCTTTCACAAAGAAACTTTTGAATGGGAAACTCATTTTTTATTTAGCCCCTGGATTGATGCTTATTACGCGCTCCAGATAACTTTTGTCAACGTGACCTACCGTGTATAGCTTAACGGTATTAAGGAAAAAATCGCTACAAAATTTTATGTCCGACGCGACACCCCACCCCTAATAATGTCTGCTTAAGGACGGCGGTAACATGGAGTACACATTTACGCTCCGTTAAATGGGGAAAGCTTTTTTCGTGTTTAGTGTCACAAAAACTGTTATTAGCTTGAATTGTGTTATGTCGAAGTCATACTGTGCTTTCGGGTGTGTTATGTACCGTAATTTATATGATTTTTTTATAATGTATTATAAAAGGAGCAAATGTTTGCCTTCCTTTCGCGGTAAGGATGTACAATACGTAGCAAGCCCTACAAATGCAAGATTGATACTGTTAAAAATGTATTTATGTATTAAAAGAGTACTTATTATACTCGCTTATTTCTGTTTTGTCATGTCCCCTTCGATGTCAATAGGCTTCTTGACTGACGTCCTTAATGTAAAGTTTGCGTGGCCGGAAGCGGACATTTTGTATTCACGTCAGGAACAATGACAGCGTAGTTTAAGTGTCCGACCGTCATTAACAAGTAACAAGTGAATTATTAAGAAATTAATGCGACTTTTCCATTTCATTTAAGAAAAGCGTTCAGTTTCTCACGAATGGTCGTTTAACTACACTCGAGCGATATTAGTGGATTTGGATTCTATATGTTTTAAAGTTAGCTCATTACCATGAACACACATACATATGTCAGGGGTACGCACACACGTATCAATTGTAGAGCGCAATTACCGAGATGTCGTAATTGCCGATATGTCGTGTAGCTATTGTGCTTAGATTAATTAGCTTCATTACTACATGGCGGCGAAACTTAATTACATTTGTCTCCGATTCAGTGATTCGCATTAATTAGCATTAGCACATAATTGATTTTACCGCAGCGGTGCTTGCGGCCGCGCCCGCCTCGGCCGCGCCCCGCCACAAGTCACTCAAGCGCGCCGTCGTTTCATGCTTGGAGCCGACACGTGCTTCGAACATAATGTGTATTCTCTACGGTTCTATTCCAAATCCATATCGATATTAATATCGAATTGTATAATTGCTATGGATAAATCGCTTAATTGATTTTGATGAAATTTAATATGGATATGATCTTAAGAGACCAAATATTTCATGTCATAAATCAAATATGTAATTCAATTATTCAAATAGTATTTTCATGCGAACAAAGTTCTTCTGACGGAACGAGGAGTAGTTTAAATTTGTATATGCTTAAAAATGATGAAGGGAATTATGATGATTTAATTAATTAGGTTTTTCACAAAAAATCCACTTCTCAGAAATGAAATACGCCCAGCAACAAATAATCAATGCTCTGAATACTAAAAATATACACGAATCTTATTTACAAATACATATATTTAATGACAGTATATATCAGGTTAATAATCTTTAAGTGGACACAGGATAACTTTAACATTTATTGTTGATACACAACACTTGTATTTCCCCGAAGAGGTAGGACTGCAGGACACTGCCACGATTCACCAGCAATGTTACATGTCCAACATTTTATTGATCTGTACTAGAATTAAAGTACCACCTGACGTGTTTTACAGGGCAAAGAAATCGGAGATAAAATAAACTTAGTTAAATGATTGTTAATGTAAACAACGCAGATAGTCGACGAGTGTACACAGCCAGCAGTCGTACAAGAATCAGCAGTTGAAGTGCCTGCAACTGAAACTTGCCTCCCATTAGCGAGTTCCGTGAACACGTTATAGTTCAAGTTTGTTCCTTCAGGGATATAAATAACGCGGCTGCAGGTGATATTTGAATAATTACTTCATTAGTACTAAGCAACGAGTTTCATGAAATTATAATTGCGGGACAATCGATTTGAATATATATTTTTATAGTTCTACATATATGTTTTGAACGCTAGAAAATAATGCGTTGTAGTGGTGATTCAAGTCACTGAAATATTTCTCGATTCAAATAAAAATCCAATTGAATTTGTCGCCTAATACACTCTGCGGCGTGGTAAATAGAAATCAAATTACCGTTAAAAAGAGTCCGCATATCGTCCTTGTACGTACGTCAAGGTGTGTTAGTTGGAGTATCCTTGAAGTACTCGACAGTTCAAGCCCTGTCAACAACCAAAACGTTTCAGGGAAATAACTTCGCGCAGATAGCCGCCAAGAGACCGTGCACTTTACTCGATTGGATTTGAGGTGGACTCTCTGTGAGCCACGCCGGGACCTAATCACGAATGTAAACGATATTGCTAGAGCATTTTTAAATTGTATCACACAACTTGCGCTTTGTACCTCTAAGGCGTTTTTAAAACGTGTAATGTATGTAATTATGTGAAAGTAACATCACATCTGTAATCCCCGAAGACGTTGGCAGGGGAGTACAATACTCTCACTCTTCATCAGTTACCTCAAATTTACTTGTATACTAATCAAGATATTGACAAAATGTTACTTACATTGTCATCATCATCGTTCTCGACAATAATTATTCAATCATTCCCGTCTTTCCTCGTAGCACTCGTACGTCTACTACACAAGCCAAATCGGACTGGCAGACGTCTCGCCTTCGCATTGTCATAGCAGTAGCTGTACCTAGGTATACTGCGCTATTCTGCGATCAGACGGTAGTCAGAGCCTCGTCTGTGGCAAAGCAGGGTGCACCGCGAGCAGGCGAGGTTCGAACGCCTTACACCCCAAATATTGTAATAATACGAGTATACTACAATATGATAGTTTTTAACAAGTACGTTTTAGATTAGATATTTGGTTGTAATATTCTGTTAAAATTACGTACAATTTGTGAACAATACTCAAATATTAAATGTATTATGTTATGTCACTAATTATTCTATATATCCTTAAATATAATGAACACTTTTCCCGTTGGAATACAAGCAGCATTTGTCGTATGTCGGAAAAATAACTTTAAATGTATAAACTAAGAATTGTAATAAGTACCTACTAACATAGGTAAATCGTATAAACATGCTAGTTACTTTACATATTTATATCTAATAAAATGATTTTGATTAAGAAATTTAAAAATATTGAGCGGAATCGCGTCTGCGACATGATAGTTTTTTAATTAGTTAATGGTAGTTGAAAAACTTTTTAACTAGTTAATAATAGGTGATGGTTTTTTATTATATTTTTCGTTATTTATTCATTTCGTTATTAATTCGTCATATATTCATTTTGTTATTAATTTCGATTAATGAACTACGACTATGGTTTTTCTAAACTTGAGAGGTCTGTAACTCTTTTGTTCACCACTACATGAATTTCATCAGTATAATGATGAACAATATAACTTTAAATGCTATGTTTATTTTAACAATTCTATCACGTAAAAACAAAGTTTTGAGTCCATAATATTTATTGAAATACATAAGTGAACATATTACATAACGCAAACTATAAAAACATCAGACCATCTAAACGGATTAAGAAAATGCTTCAAAATTATCAGAGGCGAACGTAATCTATCCAATATATCAAGTAAAACTACACGCGCGTAAGTCCAATACCGCAACATATTACAGGGCGGGTATTATTCCGGATGATCAAATCTCTTAATAAGTTGGATCGCACAACAGGTTTAATGTGGCGAACTATAATACCTCCGCTACCGTCCAAATAACGTGTGCATTACTAACTACATATACCTATACAAAAATGTCTGATAGATACGCTTTTTGATATGGGAGACGATATAGGTATGTACGTATTATTTTTGAGTAGTCGATTCGATTTGCTGGAAACCATAACGAGGGTAGATGAGGTGATTAGCGATCAGCGGCGGGCGGCATACCAAAGAATCCAAATTCTCATGCGAGACTTTGGAGTTTATGTGGACGTTAAGTTGGCTCTGGTACAGCTTAAGAATAATCGAGCTCCAGATGAAGACGGAATTACAACAGAACTTCTGAAAGCTGGAAGGACATCCCTTCTTCGTATGTTACAGAGGCTGTTTAACTCCGTACTTCACAATGGCACAGTACTGGAGAGTGGGAGCAAGAGTGTGATAGTGCTGTTTTCAAGAAACCCTGTGGAAAAACTATAGGCCTATCGCGTTCATAAGTCACGTGTATAAGCTGATTTCAGAGGGTTATTACGAATCGTCTCGGTCATAAGCGTGACGACTTTCCATCTTTATAATAGGCAGGCTTTCGTAAAGGCTACAGCTCTGTAGGCTACATTTCTACCATAAGCTAGATTTTCCAGAATACAAAAACTTACCTCTTTGTATGGTGTTTCTGAACTACAAAGCCTTCAATTCTACCAAAACCAGAGTTGTTCTGAAATCTTTGTAGAGATGCCGCGTTATTGGCGTTAAATAGAGGTGATGAAATGTCAATTTAATGCGATTTCGATGACTGTCCATATCCGATACCAAGAAACAAGTCCTATCATATACAGGGTGATGTAATATTACCGAAAATGTTTATGAACGCATTGGAGGAATTTTTGTAAAGCTGGGCAGGAGGTACATTTTGTTACTTCCGGCTTGGTGATGATATCGTCATATTGGCAAAGTTTGTGCAGGATATGGAAGAAATGTTGAACAGCCTAAATGATGCGTCTCGGCGTGTTGGGCTCGTCATGAACATGGACAAGACGTAAATCATGTTCAATAGTCACGTCATGTCCAGACGGATTACAGATGATGGATTGACAATTGAAGTTGTTGCCGAGTACATCCATTTGGGGCAGACGATAAAAGTCGGTAATAACGACTTCAGTAGAAAAATCGATAGACGCATTCAGTTGGGTTGGGTTGCATTTCGAAAGTTTCGTTAAGTTTTCTACTCGTCTATACTACAGTGCCTTAAGACCAAGTCATCAATCAGTACGTCATGCTAGTCATGACTTACGCTGCAGAAACGTGATCTCTTATATTGGGACGAGTCACCAGCTGAAGGTCAACGTGCTGTGGGAAGAGCTATGCCCCACATTTAGCTACGGGATAAGATCCGAAACGAGGATATCCGGCAGATAAACAGAGTAATAGACATAGCTCAAATAAATAGTACGTTGAAGTGGCGGTTGGTTGGTCATATATGTCGCAGGATTGGCCAATGGGGCATACGAGTTCTGGAGTGGACACCAGGAACTGGCAGTCGTACACCCTCCGACCTGTTGGACCGACGATCTCAAGAAGGCGTGTGTATTAGTAAGTAACTGGATAAAATCTGCAGAGGACCGAGTTTTGTAGCATACCTTGGCAAAGGCCTATGCCAAACAGTGGAGCGGTAAATGCTGATGTAATGATTTTCGATTAACAATTATTTCCCAGTCTTTACTTTCTACATTTTATTAAGACCGTATAAATCATCAAGGCACGCAACTTGTTGATTCCTGACTTCCAGATCTCAGCATTATTGGGACTAATAAGTGAATAAATCAAAACAGCTATTATTACTACCTAGTACTGTAGAAAACGGAGCTGTATGTGAAGAGGGTCGGACATTCTCAGACTTTTTCGTTAACAAGTATAACATATGTATGTCGGTTACTACTGTTGGCAGTCTAAAATTACTCTCCGTATTCGTGACCGACACTCTGTGCTCGGTGTTCCGCACAGAACCCGGTGGTATGTTGTGCGTTATCCCAATTTCTTCCATAATGTTAGTACTAAGATGCCACCATGCAGCAGATTTTTTAACTTTCTTTTGTTTGCTTGATGCTTCATGGTATTAGAAAGTATACTTCTGCATATTTTTATAACTTATAATAATCATCAATAGTATCTTCCTTGATGTGATCATCTAATGTATTCTCCCGTTATTTTCATTTGACAGGGTAGAATTTAATACTACGAGCGCTATCTGTGTCTCAAGCATTTTATTTATTCTAGCTACAATTTAACATAAGATTTCAATTCGTGTAATGCGTATCTTGTACATGTGTTGTGGAGTTTGTAATGATGTACCTGATTAGATCAATAGTGGTACTATTTATTTTCCGTAAAGAACTAAAGTTAAATTATACCTAATGTTTTCCCGGTGTTAACTAATGTGTGGTAAGTTTCGCTGCCGTTTCTGTACTTAAGTGGCTGATTCTTGAGGCTACTTTTGGAGTATACATTAGTGGTTCTTTCTTGGCAAAATCTTAACTATCTACTTAAGTCAGTGTCAGTGGGAGCTCGCATCCGAATTGAATAAGCCCCTCGTTCTCTTCGCCTCCCTTTATCTGCTTTCATTACATGAGCTTCTCTCCGAAATTCGGTTCAATTACTCCGTAATTTGGTGAATTGACGTGGCATTTTGTCAGTCTCTTGTATTGTTTAGGAAGAACAGTATATTATTTTTGTACCGTTAATTTTGTTTATCCGTTTTATTATTGTTTATGTATGTAGTATTCGTTCGAAGCCAATTACATTTAACCATGTATAAGACTGTAGGTGTATCTTAATATGAGATTCTATGTATTGCTATTTAACCATCATCATGAATTAGTGAAGCGTGTGTCCTTAAATTTTTATTTCAACATTCTCTTTCACATACAGCACCTTTCTTACATCTGAGTTACAAACACGGTCGGCGCGTGTCAAATTCATGTTAAGTAACGTAATTTGTGAAGTTACAAATAATCTCAGCACTCGTTTGTACCTGCGACGAAAAAGACTGAGTCAATTAAGTTCCGTAGCTCAGTTACCAAGACAATGTATATTTATAACAATTAATAATTAAAAAATACAATAAGCAGATAAATGTCACAAAAACAATGGTCCGGGTAATTTGAATTGAAAATAATTTCAGAAAGCAAACGCATAATTATGATCAAATTCACATTGTAAATGGAAAATGCTTTTCGTTTACTGAGTACATTATCGTCATCCCTGTTAAATGCGAGTGCGTGCTGTATTGCGCCATAAATGTTTAATTTGAGACGCACGTTGTCAATTTCGACGAAATGTTATGTTTACGAATAAGTGACCAACGGAACGGCATTGTGTTGCTAACTCTCCCCCCAAGTAATAATATACTACACCGCGGTGTCCTCATAAAAATATGTTTAATGACGTCATAAAGATTGGATGTGTTCGCGGCATCGCACTGAAAGTGTGCTCTGAAAGTGTATTTTATATGTATCTATAAATCCGTGAGTGTTCCACTTTATTACCTAGCCTCTATCGATGCTAACATTACAGTCGTATTAGATATTAATATAGCCATTACGCTGTCTCTGCAGTTTTACTATTGACACTCATAATTGAAAAAGGTAATAGAATCACTAACAGCACAATCACAGAGTTATAAGTAATTGAAACAGTTATCGTATTTTTATAAACAGAGCCATAAATCTACAATTAAAATAACCCGAATAATTAATAGGCTAGTGGAGAAAATACGAAAGAAAATATATTTGATGTGTGATGTCTTAGTGCTAGAACCAAATTTCGCGATATACTGCAAGATTCATGATGAGTTATTCATGAAATCTGTCTTTGTTCAATGAAACTTTCACAAAGGCCGATTTTCCTATTGAATTGTCTCGAAAATTTACCCAAGCCTAAAGCCAAACCTCACCTCCCGCAACCTCCACCCTCCGATGCTATTAACCGCAAGTTTCGTTATTAGCGACTGTGTTCCAAAGTTACAAGGGAATCACCTTCATTTAAGTTACTATTAAGTCCACAGCATTACAGTATCTTAGCTATGTGTTCCTACCGTGTTAGATATATAGGACCACCTTACTTTCATGTATTACAATATTCAAAATATTTCCAGACAATTGATAAATACATAAGTAATTTTTAATTTCATTGTTGTGCTGATTCTACTTCAGGAGTATTATAAAAAAAATCTTTGTACTTTCAAAATCTAAACATTGTGTTATTATTATGACGGCAAAAAAAGCAATCACTTTATAATGTTTATGAAATATAGCACAATAAGTTTCTATAAAGTTAATTATAAAATAATCTATTACATTTACAATTCTTAAAGATCCTGTTAATGTAATTTTCTTCACAATACAAAGCGTTGGAAACCAAAATGGACTTAATTGGAACAAAGTAAAAATATTTTGCATGGTTAACTTGAACGAAGTAAGTAGGTACGAGAAAGTGACGGTAAACAATAAATTACACACAAAGTTTGTGAAAACTCTGTGTAATCTTTCAGGGACGGGTAAACGAGATCATGTAATTTGGGGCAAAATAAGCAACATTATTCTAGCATTGCTGACTTCTGACAGCGTTAAAGATAATCAAGTATTTTTCTCTTAAAATACAGAAAATTAAGTACAAGTTATTCAGCTGCGATATTGCAAAGTTATGAAGTTAAGAATATTTCAATAAAAAGTCATGGATGTTAAAATCGGTCCTTTTACATAATTCGTATGGAAATCTCGTTCTAGGGGTGAAGCTGATGTCCGCCCTTTCTTTGATATTCAGGGCGCAACGCATGGAGGAAAATTAAGGTAGGCCGCTTCGGACATGTGGACTTTGATTCCGTGCCGATTTTTTATGTAAAAATGGCGGTCGCCTCATATGGTATTCATAAAAGCCTTCGATATGTACACGCCGGTTTCTGTTAGCTGTGACACGGTGGTACGTTGCCCAGGTATCTGTACACCTCTGTTATATTTAAGTATGTATTTTGGCTTTATGAAATGACAGTTCTCAGTGTCCGTAATATGAAGTAAACATGCCACTCATTTAGCGTGTATTAGCTGAAATAGATAATCGCTCATATGATAGTGATTTCAACAGAAAATGACACGCATTTACTTGCTATTAGCGTCGTACATATGACCAGATCTGTAATGCACTATTGCGAGGTGTGTATATATAACATATAAGACAGTGATTAATGTGGGCTGTTTGAACAATAATAAGTTAGCGGAGAACTAAATCACTGATGAACATTTTTGCTCCAGCGCGCGCCGGAAGCACTTCCATTCCATCATAACTTTCCAAACTTATCTTAGTTAAGGATGATCAATTTTCATTTTGTCACAAGTAAGAACATTCTTGCACGTAAAGAGAATAAAGTATAGTTTCATATTTTATAGGCAATTAAGGCTTCAACGACATTATGTTTCCGAAGATCAATTTCGGGCACGACGGAGATTGTGTGAAACGAGCAAATTATGTTTTGTAATAACTTATTGTGAACAGCGTAAATAATGACCTGCAATGTTAAGAAATAATGGCTGGCAAATTATAAAATTGTTGATGGGAACTGGATTACTTCATTTTCATAGTTAAATCTTAAGCCCTGGCATACATTCTAGTACTTTAATAAAAACATAAGATATCCGTGTTAAAATCGGTTGATTATGTTAATGTTGATAACAATGATATTGTCAATATTGTAATGTTTATAATCAAATTCATACAACGCCGAATGTTAATTGTGGCCATGCAATTATCTAAAATGTGGAAATTCCAATAATTATTGTTCATTTTTCAGTTACGAGAAATTCCTATAAGTTCTTAATTTCAAGCATAATTGTCATCGATAGTTATTTGTTCGGTAAGTTCAAACATCATTACACTTGATTGTAATAATATACATAAATATGGCAGATTTGTTTTTATTTCTTCCGCTTTAAACGTATATTTACATATTACACAAACCGGAAGATCTTCGTAATACATTTGCAAAATGATAAACAAAACGGAACATGGGAAGTTATATTTTACAAAATTCGACGTCACGCAGTATATCACGGGGGTCGCGTCGTCTCATCACGTCATATCCTCTTTCGTAAAACATTTGTTCAAAGCAATAACCCCTAGGGTGAGCCGATTGAATTAAATTTCGAACATAGTCTTTTTTTGCACTGATAACAAATGAAAAGCAAACTCTGATTTGATCAAGATTTGTGCAGTGTTTTCCACTAGCCGAAAAATTACCTACATACATAATTACCTAGATATATCAGAAATTATATAATACATTAATGCAGTCTACATTAATGCAGATTTTTATTCTGTCCTAACTTCTGTCCTAATTGCAACGTTTTCGGCGTGCTTTTACTGTTGAATTTGCCCAGCCTAAGATAAATGTCAAGAGAACTGGTATATAGTTCCAATGTTATTTTCGTAATTTGTTTCAGAATTTATTTAGATGACATTTACAGTATGGTGATTGTTGAGGCCCATACCAGGGTCTAAATTTAAATACAGGCTATATAAGGCGGCTAGATTGGAATTGTGGTATTGGGAAATTGTGGTAGAACTTTCTGCATAATGTACTCTAAGACAAGTGAATTCTGCCATCCTGCGGTTGGACAGCCTGGCAGATTATTGCCTGAAACCTTGCCGTTTTGAGGACAGCCGTCTTTAGCGGGGCAACGACAAAAGGGTTGATGCTAATGACAATTCCAGTATGAACATCCAGACTATATATCCCGTATTACTACTAAGTGTAGGATTCACAGCAGCAGCTATTATCACAGCCACGAATCTTATAGATGACCTTTTTGTTCCAAATAATTTACCTCCTTTTCCTCCAAAAATTAAAACAACCGTATAAAGAAAAAATATCTAAATGTTGAGCTCAGCGGTATGCCATCGATGAGACTTATGTGCAGCAGTGGACCGGAAGAGGCTGATGATGATGAGATGATAATAAAATATATTTTATTTAAATCCGAAAATTATTAAATAACTAATATCGACCTACATAACTTATTGAATTTTGTAGTACGCATACATTTACTCTATACAGTTATAGGTTCAATGCCTGTAAGTATAGAATTTGGAAGGTCCAATAAAATGGAGGGGCAAACAAATGTGCTGTCGATAGTGTGACAGAAGGATTGATAGTAGACGGCCACGACCTCCTCCGCTCCCCACATTGCTTTTCACATCTGAATGACAAAAGCCTTTGTTTTCATAGTGAAACTAATTGATCGAATATCCTTTGTTTGTAAGTAAACATATTGCCGTGAACTTACTAAGGTTTATTTTAGTTTTTAATTTATAGCGTAAAAATATGTTATAACTCCTGAAAATGTAACATCACTAGGCAAAGGCAAAGGCAAATGTAACATCACTAGGTAGGCAAAGGAGTGTAGTAAATTCCCACGTTTCATCAGTTATGTCTGCATCCCTCTATGGAATAGGTGGTGAGCCTATTGCCATACACCGGGCACATATCCAGACTCCAAGCAACTACTAGAAAATTTAAATTAGAAAATTTGGTAGTGCCCGACCCGGGAATCGATCCCATGACCTCCCGTTCAGCAGTCGCACTTGCAACCAACACGACCAACGAGGCAGTGAATTTGACTACTATTATGGCTACAATTATTTTATTATTTATTTTAACAATATTTTTTAATGAACTCTTAGATGTACAGGTTACCTCACGATGTTTTCCTTCACCGTTATAGCAAGTGATATTTAAACTTATAACGCACATTTTTAAGAGGTGCGCGCTAGGATTTGAAACCAGTCTCCCGGAGTGAGAGGTCGAATTTCAAACTACTAGGCTATCACTGCTACCTGTACAGTATATAACATATACATGTAAGATAAATTTAACATCAGAAGCGGGATAAATTTAATACACATTCAAAAACGTCTGACTCCCCCATTAATCGGTGATTAAAATAAAAATTATTAATTGGAGAAGAATAATTATGTTCTTAAATAGTATTGTTCTTGTTCCAGAGTTCGTGATGTCGGAGGGTGGGCACACAGGCACGTACCCAGCGCGATCTCCTATGTCCAGCTCAACAACCGGCCACTCCAGCTCAAGTCATCACAGGTTTTTATATAAGTTTTTCAGTATATTATATGTGTTTTTTTTATCTTCATATATCACAAATTCCGATTATAAGTACAACTGTACGTGAACACCGAAGAATAACAAGAAAAAAAGGCAAATCGTGCAACATTTAAATGCGAAAATACTGTACTAGAATAATAGGATTATTTAATGCTTTAATATTTTTTTACGATTAATCAGTGCGTATGTGAATGTTTTCAATATTTGTTTATAATGAACATCATAAATTAGTTCAATTGTTTCTGCGTAGGACCCATTAATACGCTTTATTGTGCGGAAATCGCTTCATATCAAACTAAACAAACTGTTTCGTAACTTAAAGGGTTAAGGTAACAGTATCACAAAGATAATTATTCCTCTACTTCCTCGTAAGTATATGATATTTCCCTGTGCTGCGAAACAGGAAATTATGAAATTTATTTATTTATTTATTTCATCAGTTACAATGTTTTAGGTAAACTTTACAGATTTTTTATATCTAACACGTTTACAAT
>DWDW01000185.1:0-17045 GCA_018245635.1 Mimoniades versicolor eupheme | reverse complement strand
TATATATATATCTACAATTATTTTCGTAGAGTCAATTATTTCTTTTATTTTCTCTCCACCACTCACGCCTCTGTCTTCTACGAAAACGTTATGGATTCTCATGGCTTTCGCTATGATATCTGTCCATCTCACCCTTGGCCTTCCTGTTCTTCTGAACTCGTAAATATCGCGAGATTCCAACGTACTCAGTGCTCATTTTAAGTTTGAATTAATAGAAATATGACAAAAGCTGAGGGCATCATCGACTTAAATCAAATCCCACTTATTCAAAAGTCAATAGTTAGGTAAACGCTGAACTAGTACCAAGGGATCCTTATTGTACCTTGTATACAATTTCGATGTGGCGTAGACCGCAATACAATATAGTATACAAATAATTCAAGTAGACCGTCTCATTAGCGCGGTGTACCTTGTCATTGGGGAGAAATTCAATCTGTCAACATACTAACAGCAATATCTAAGCATCCTGATAGGTTAAAAATAATAATAATTTAAGATAACATGTGCACCGCAGAATTAATGTTGATAAGCAGCATGACTGGCCTGTCGACGTCACCCGTTAGTTAGTTACGAGTCCGAAACCTAAGATCATTTCAAAAGATTTAAAATTATATTGTTGTCGGACTTAGTAAAGGAATCGATAAAATAGATGTTGTGTTAAATGTTCATATTATAATTATTGTTATATCGACCCATCTCTTATAGGGCAGGTAGAGTGAACCTAGTTCCGAATATTATTATCCGTACATACCTGACGAACTTTTCTATATACGTTCACACAGGCCGCTTTACAGCTGAAAAAGAACAATTCTCATTGCCCAAATTAATTACATACGAAAAAGATTTGAATTAATATGAAATCATAAGTTGACTAAATATAACTATTAGTATTATAACGTCGGAATGAAGTTATAGTGATGTTTAATTATTCTAGTGAAATACGCAAAACATATTTGGCATCATTTGAAAGTTATTTTAACGATTAAAGATAACGATAACGATTAAAGATAACGATAAGAAAAACGATAACGCTTAAAGCTAGCCGAAATTAAATTATACTCATGCGATAACCTATAAAGTCGCTTCCAATTATCGAATTAAAGCTATACATTTTAATGCTTCCATGTTCTCAACTGTGTGTAGAAATTGTTATTCAATATCCTATGCCCATATGTGCAAATTTATTTGTACCTAGTGAATAAGACGCTCACATGTTCAATGTATGTAGTAATGGCATTCACGCACATGCATTTTATATCTCAACCGCGCAGTGTCAAGAACATACCGCAAACATGAAATTCTGTTTGGAATCCCGTCTTAAAACTCGTGGAGATGTACTAAGTTAAGTGTACGAGTAGTAATTTCGTTTTATTTCATACCTCATAACGACCTTCACGCCGCTTTTACAGCGAAAAATAAATACATTTTTTATGACATCGCAGTACCCGAGCGTGAGGCGTATAATACGAGTATAATGTAATAAATACGGTATAGTAATATATTTTATCATGAAAAACCTATACGAAACTAATCAATGATAAGACATTCGTCATGTAGTATAAAAGAATAAAACAAACTCGACTATTTGCATCTACATTTAATAAAATTTAAGAAAAGTTACAAAAAACATATCCTGTTAACAGGCGGACTCTGGAAGATTTATGTCCAGTGTTGGACTAATACGAAATGATGACAATTACATTATACTGACAGCTAATTTTACAAAAATATAGCAGTCATTAAATTTGATAAGATTAATCATGCTTATAGCATATTTAAAAAATTGTATATTCATAAATTGCTCTTCACTACCATTGAAACATTTTATACATAAATTTAACATTCAAGTCCTTAATTTTATCAAACTTACGAGATGTTAGTACAGATCCCGTGTATTTACCATCTTAAAATGTTACGACTTCTCTGTGTGTAGGATATTTTCTCTTAGTTTAAAAAAATTATTCGTCTACATATATTAAGAAAATGAGCGAAGATGAAAAATAGTACGACTGTATTCATTATGAATTTATTAGTGTTGTACTACGAATTTGACAGCTTGCGTAAACATTAGCACAATAATATCCCAAATCTTTTTATTTCATGGATGACGTCAATAAGCTTACTCGCGATTATTTCGACACAAGTAATATATTTATGTAAACTAGAATATGTAGTTAATCAGAATAATTTAAAAATCTCGTATTTACCATCACAGGATTATTCATATTAAAGATTCGGACTCAGCAGGCATAACTTGTTGCAATTTCTCCTGTGTTCGTTAAATGTAGCTAACTCAGTCCAGACCACCTTTAAATCATCCGCAATCATTTTCTTTACCGACTTAGACTTTAAATATCTATATTACGAACAATGGAAAATTATAATACAGGGATATTAAATTCATTGTACCGCTTAGGATCAAATTATCGTTTAAAGTGAAGCTAATCTAGTAAATGTAGAAGATTTTTGATGAAGTGTACGACTCAAATTCTTGAGGTCGGTCACAGATATTGTTGTATAAGATCAGCTCTGTCCTCTATAAATCCGACAAAGCCCGAGGAAAAATTAATTCGGGAAAAGTAGAGGATTTGGAATTTCTTGTAACAAATCACTTTTGTTTGTTTGATTCTATTCTACATTTTTTCAGAGGACGTAAATCTGATATAAAAACGTGACTAAGACATTTAAATTTACAAAAATTCACGATTTTAGCCGTAAAGAAGGATAAAGTATAACAACTTTAGAATATCCATTGACATCCTTTTGCTAACGTTGATTGAGAATCACACATGATCTTCGCTCGCAGTAGCTGCTTTCAACGTCAGCCTTCAGCCCAGAGCCAGGCTCCTAAGTGTTGTACCGTGCCGTGCGTCGGTTTCGGGCACTTTTTGAAATTTAAAATGAAATTATTGGAACCAAATAACATGTATTCAATTGTCTAATGCTTTGCCACACAGACAGAACTCGACATTTACATACTTTTTTTACTCTTTCTTACTGGAAGAGAAAATTTTGGGAGCAATAACTATGGCTTGGTTGATATGTGTAATGCGGCATGACAGAATTCGTCATGTTGATAAATGTCTTCTAATAAAAAGGAACTAGGAAATTACCCTTTTCTATTAGTATTTAAATCTGAAAACTAGCTATATATCTATAAGTAACTTCATTTCGTACTTCGATTATATCTGAAATCAAATAAATATAAAAGCGAAACAAATAATATGTACCTACTCATTGCAAATTGAATTGGTTTTTTTAGTACATTCCGATGACATAAACAAAACACTTGTCCCATGTATCGTCCGAGGCCAGTTACGCACATGAACCTGTTACTACCATAATCGAATTCAAATCGATTCGCAAACGTAATTGGAAGCTGCGAGGAAATCTAGATAGAACAAAATATATCATACGAAAGCTCGCCAAATAATTACAGGCGACGGGACTTAGCAGGACGCGGTAATAAATTAACTCGAAGACCGTAATCTTGGTTAATAAATTCATTAGACGCCGTCCATATTGAATGTGTAAATATAATAATGCATAGCAGTACGCTTATAACAATATTTGATAATAGTAAATAAATATCCTAGTATCACATGATTTATCATATTATAATTATAAACCACAGACTTACACAAAGTGCATTTGTTTCAAGCATTGTATTAAATCAAATTATCTAAAATATACATAATACCATGTTTACTTCGGTTCCATTGAATGTGTAGTATTTGTTTATTGCCGTCGTGTTATAAGAGCAATAGTAAACGTAGCGAAGGTATCTTGACTTAGTAGCCATATTATACATACATGTTTCCTTAAAGTGTAAAATAATAAAGAGAGAAGTTAAGCAGGTTTTTGAATAGTAAAACCTTATATATACTTATCATATTGTACATTTGCATTCCTGGCGTGTTGTTATGCTTGCGTAGCCTGCATCTGCTTCGATCTACCGTTCGGACTTGTGTATATTGGAGTGGTAACACAAAAAAAAATCTGTGCTTACGTCTAGCACGTCCTCAAGTACAAACAACACAAAGATTACTAAGAATGTTGTAAACGGTTACAAAGTAAAAATAATAATGTAATTCGACTGTTCCGTTGGTGTAGTAGTTAGTAAATCTGACTGTTGCGCCTTGGATCGTGGGATCGATTTCCATAGGTTTGGGTCGCAGTATAAATTATTAGTGATCCTATTGCCATTCATGGGGCACATATCCAGACTTCGAGCCACTACTAGAGAATCTAAACAAGAAAAATTTAATAGTTGCCGACTCGGTATTAGAATCCACGACCTCCGGATCGGCACGACTAAAGTAGCAATCTCTAATATTAGGGTTAGGTGCATCTACTTACCTAACATTAGCAGATTTGGTTAAGGTACTATTATCTTGTGAGTCTCTGGTCACTAGCCATTCAGTATAAGTTAGGGGGTTTGAGGCCCCCTCAAAAGTTAAAACTAAACAGAATCTTAGTAAAATGATATAAAGTAATTCATACAAGAGACACTTAAGGGTCATTGGTGTAAGTGTCCTGTTGTTTGATCTATCGTAGGCTATCACCATCTGTAGATTACATCGAGTTAGTCCACGTTGATTATAATTAATCACAAAAACCGTGTGAGATTTTTATTTCATTGTAATCTGAGTCAATGACAAATAAATACTTTTGTTTTGTAATAAAAATAACGGATACTAAATGAAATTAATATTATACGGTCCGCAAAAAAGATACCGAAGCCTTTTGGCTTGTAATATTCTACTTGTTTTCCATTACCGATCTCCCGTTACCAAAGCCAGTAAAATCTCGTATATTCAGTGTATTTCAGCAAAAGAAATTTACGATAAGTATGCAAGTAGTACGTATGAAGTAACTTAATAGTATTTTTCCTGCTCCAAGGCACCTTATTAAGAGAATTTTACATATAACTCCCTGAATTTGCGGACTAGTAATTTAGTTATCATTATTTCATTCTACTTCTCGAATTCACTTAAAATGTATAAAATGTCAACGCTAACCAAGATATTTTCGTAGAGAAATAACAAAAGTATTTATACAAATCGGTGTTAGAGATGTTTGGTGTTCGATGTTCCTTGCCCATGCCGCAACTGACATGGTGTGGGTTTATGATATTAATAATAAAGTCTGAAAAAGTGGAGCACTATAACAAATGTTCCATTAAAATAGTGGTAATAAAAATTTTGCAACGACTTGCACGACGGCGACCAGTAGACAATATGTGGTATATTTGAAATATTCATACATTATAATTCCACTTCGATATTTTATTGTCAAATAAATTGCACAATGAATAAAACTTTGTAATAGACGTCGCTGACGATTATCGCAATACCAAATCGCATGTATGAATGTTCGATGTGGAATAGGTCTTAGGCGTCGTCGACTTCAATAAACGCGGTCAAGCATAACGCTTACAGAAACAACACGTCCTATGAAGAAATCGTCGGTCCTTTGCTTTGCGAACGAGCCTTCGTTACCACTGATTGCACTTTCTATTTACGAGTATACGCAAGCCGACTGAGTTGTGCTATTCGATTCAGAATCGTCTGAAATGTTTGATGGTCCACACATTAGCGCGGCCCGAGCTTGTATTGATTCTGTTATGTTTCGTTACTGGTTTAAACATATTTATTATTGACAGGCTCGCTGGTCGAGCGATGGCAAGCGTAACTGCTGATCGAATGGTCCTGGGTTAAAACCCCAGTTCCGGTAGTACTGAATTTTTCTAACTTAGATTTTCTATTTAAAAATCTGTAGTTGTGGCTCGGAGTCTTGATTTGAGCCTGGTGTTTGGCAATAGACTCACCTATTCCTTAACTAGCTAAAAACGTGGGAGTGTACTACACTCCTCTGTATAGATCTTCGGAGATTACAGGCGTGATGTTACGTTTATATATTAGAGTACCAAATTTTATTTTTCTATATCGGATTGCTCCAAACGTCTTTCAAACGTATTCTAAATTCGAAATGTCAGTTTATCGTCCTGAATCTTCTATTTTCTTTTGATGTCACTGGATACATAACAGTGTAAATATCCATTTCTCACCAGAATTTTCATCAGAAATGAAAGAAATCCACAAACGCAAATTATAAATCACCATGTCCATCTTTGTGTTCTTATCTGCAAACGTCTTGCTTCTATTATTGCGCTTCTATTATTGTGCTTCTATTTTTATCACCTGCGTGACAACACAAATTTATGTGCTTGCTTCACGACAGTCACAATTGATTCAGTAAACAATTAAAGTACGAAACGTGTATGAATACAGGTGGTCCACATATGGCCGCTCAAACAGTTGACACAATTTCAAACGAAACACAACAGCAGATTCAATAAGGTTAAATGGGAAATGTTGCATACATATACATGCTTATAAACGAATTTTCTGTATCAATGTAGCACTCGTAATGTTGGCAAAATACTTAATTCAAAATTACACGCTTGGCATCACATTGGTCGAGCGTGCGCTTCGGTCGAAAAGGTACCAGCGGACCCTCGCTTCGAGTTCACATCGCCTCGCTGACTCCAAATATTGTCGCTGCATAATACATTTAAATTGGCGCTTTCAATAGCGTTTCAGAAAATGTTCATAGCCACTACTACCGTTTTATAACGTAATTAACAACAACTGCTTCGTGGGTCGAGTGGTTGTAAGTTCAAGCGCTGATCGTGAGGTCCTGGGTTTGATTCCCGTGTCGGGTACAATCGATATTTTTTTAACTTAAAATTTCTAGGAGTAGTAGTAGTCGGCGTCTGGAGTTATGATCGGTATATGGCAATAGCTTCACCCCCTATTCGTTGATGGTACGCACAATTAAGCAGGTGAATCGTAGAGGAACTATTCGCCCCTGCCTACCCCTTAGGGGAACATTGGCGTGAAGATAAAAATAATAAAAGACTAACAACTACATGCAAAAAATTGAATATAAAAATAAAACTTTAAACTTTAAACTTTACTTTACTTTGGCCACTTTACTTTACTTTACTTTACTTTACTTTACTTTACTTTAAACTTTACTTTGGCCAAGTCAGATATGAGGTTATTTAATAGAACACACAAATTCCGATATAAACACAGCGATCAATTCAAAGTAGCACACAATATAAAGCAGTATTATGTCTTACAGTCCAACTGACGTACTCGCAAGTCAAGGGAACACGTGTAAATCTTCGACATATTCTGTTCAAACAAGTTTATCGTGTTTTTAAAATGTAGACGTAATGCAATGCATAACGGCAGGAGCGAGGGTTACCTGATATTCGAGCACTCGTACAAACTTTCCAGCCCAAGAGTTCTTATAACATTTCACATCTGAATATTCCCCACTCTCTATGTAAATTGAGACTTCATAAAAACACGCTTGTTTTCAAATAAAAATATACAATTGAAACACACCAGTCATCCGTTTTATTGAATTATATAATAATAATTATTATTTATTTCAGTAACAAAAATTTGACATTTCACAATTAATGGTCAGCGTTTTTTTTAAGTACGACGATCCTGTATTAAAATCCTCTGTTGTTCCTAATTTAAATCTACCAACTTATTCCTAGTACAAACATTATGAAAACTAAAATTATATTGTTACTAATTGGGTTATGAGAGTGGGTGTGTATATGTGTGCTTGAGCGCGCACACGTGTGTGTATGTAATTATGTGTGTACGTGTGTGTGTATAAGTGAGTGAGGGTGGGTTTGATTGTATGTGTGTGAATGTTCTTGCCTATATTATTATACTTAATGATGCATGAAATAAAATTGAAACCAAACGCAAGCACTTCTCAAATAGATCTAAAATTATGTTATTGATCGCAAACAGCTTTTTTATAACTGTACTCTACTGTACTTGTACTGTACGTTTTTTATAACTGTATAAAAATTGACTATGTCAATTAAAATTATATTTATGTACTCATAAAGGTGTGCACATTCAATCTATGTGATCTTAGCAATCTCAATTCTTATTGGTCGATGGCCAAAATCCTCCAGGTAGCTTAACTCTCAACCAGTTAACATGTCATATGAGGGATTACTGTTAATTGCTGAAATGCAATTTTGAGATGCACTTGATGAAATTTCTAATATAATGTTGCGCAATTAAACAGACTAGAATAGAATGTTACTCGTGGCTAGCAATTTCGAGTCGTGTACATTTACACGAAACAACGGAATTAAGTTTCTAGTATTTTCTATAACTTGCGAAAGAAGTGCCCTCTGGTATCGAGTAGCTGAACTACATCTAATATAATAATCTGGAGTGCAGCGTTTCTGAAAATGCATTCCAGAACGTTCATCGACCTATAAAATAAGGCATATTCCGCTGGGACTTATTCGTAACTAACTATTAACTTACTTAATTCGTATTTGCGACACAACGAATGAACATTATGTGATACAAGTATTAGAGCGAATTAAGAGCGATTTTTCCGAAGTGATAACGAATAAATTGTGTTCCTGCGAATATTAATCTGCAGATGAATTAGTAGTCTGAATATTAGTCTGCGGATCCCGGATAACAATATGTAAACTACTAGCCGCAATCCGGCAGATTAAGTGGATAATGCCAGGAACTGTTAGTGTTCTAAACGAAATAGAGAAGTTCCGCTGTACAACTCCTATCCTGTACAATCCCATTACTAAACAGTGGGCAAACACCCCGAGAATATTTGGTTTTCGAAATAATAACCCAGCGTTTGACCATAAGATTTTCTAATAGGAAGTATATATACGTCGTGAGATGGACCATGCATTTCCCAATAAGCCTATTTAACTTTACTTTAGTAACATATTAAAGCGTATGTGATATTATACATTTCCATTGCCAATATATGACACTATTAGGTGAAATCGCTTACGACAAGTAATCTTCAAATCAGAAATTTTATCGTACAAGTTCCAGTAGTTACTTTCGATTGAAAATTATTTAATCTAATTTAAATTATATATGATTATATTCTCAATTATAAAATAAATTTAACGTACCGCTGAGGTCTCTGTATTGTATGCTGTAAAAATATAATGAATCATAAAGGTGCACTTCGATTAAGGCATTTTCTTTTCTAATAATCCTATTTTATTATTGTTTATATAAGTCGTTCCTATAAATATGTATGTATGCATATCTCGTCCTAATGCGAAAACAGATATAAAAAGATCGTTCGTAAAGTATACTTGGCTCCAAGGTCAGCTGTGAATCACTGTGTCACAGATCGCTACCGATCTTCAACACACTGAATAATTTTGGTCATGAATCCATTGCCCGTGTGATTAGCTAATACCCACCGTTTAACGGAGAAATTTTAGGATATCTCCTAGGATTTTCCGATTTAGAATAAGTGTATTTTGTCGCCAATGTCTAGAATTCCGATGAATAAAAGCAGGTCATTGCGATCAGATTATACCTACTTTTGATAATTTTGAACTTCATATCACGCTCAGATACCATATATTTTGCAAATGTCCAGTAACAATTGCCTTTTTAATTGAAAATTGTTAATAGCTATTGTGTACTCTTTAAAATCAAATCTAACATGTTGGGACCTTAATATATTGTGATATAAATGAAGTGAGACATGCAGTTAGATCACTTTAGAGTATAGAAAAAAGACTACTTACAGTTAATTTTAGTGAATAGCCACCTGTGGCACGGCTGAACAGTTATTTTATCGTACCGCTGTGCTGTTCAAGTCAATCACCCATCATCTTTTTCTATTAACAGTATTTACGCTCTATGATTTACGTAGTGGGATCTTCTCCTCTTAAAGCCACCTGGCTGAAAGCGATCGCTATTTTATCCTTCTTAGAAAGAATCTTCTTTTAACATTAACTTTACTCAAAGTAAGTTAACTTTGACTTGTCTCCAGGTGTGGGTGTGCGTATTATGACTTGACCAGAGTGCAGGTTATGGTCTTATGCCTTCTCGTTTTGGGAGCACATCTTTATCCAGCAATGGTCTAGCTGTATCTACATTATGAGAGTTAATTATGATCTAATTAACTGATCTTCTTTATAAGACATGAAAAGAACTTTTAACGCAACGAACATCTCGTCCACTAGACTTAGTTGGCAGCGCGACAAATTCCTAGCGTATGCATGAGTACATAAGATTTCTTTGAGACATCCAAAAATACTTATGGATTACAGAAACTTCTAACAAGTAGCCAAAAGCTCGGGATTCTGAGAGCGTTTCACTCCATTATGCAGGAGATCGCCTCAAATAGATAGAAACTGTAAGCAGTTTATGGCTAGAGTAGCGACAGAGTAGCTCCAGTACGTTATAGTAAGTGGTCGGTCTATTTTGTTTATTGCGCGAACAATTTACGAATTTTTATATTTAACTTTTTATCGAATGAATTTTTAAAAATAAACAGAAGAATTTAGAACATTGTGTATCGTTTATGCTCAGGAAACTCGGGATTATGTTAATAATGCCCAACAAAAGGATGTCTAGAGCGTACGGACCACACCGCTTTAATTTGTTTGGTGTCTACCAATTCGAACTGACGTGACGGACGTTGTCTGATAATTTAATAAATAATTCAATCTTTTATAAAAAACAAAATCTCTTATAAACATCATCAAACACATATCCCTGCGAATTTATTGTATATCGACTATTAACATCGGTCGTAATTATCTTAAAAATAATATGAAACAAAATTCATACAATATATGTTGGACTCGCAATTACGATACCGTGCTAACACGCTGTTTGAATGCAAATAGTTGCATAACGTATAAGTAGTTAACGAAATTATTCCAAAAGTTTACCAAACATTTTATTCAATAATTTGCAATCTATATCTATAAATAACCTTGATTTTAAGTAACAGTTGCATTTTGTTAACATCTGACTCTGAATTTGAAATTTCCAATATTAGCTGGATCTCTCTGAATCACGCAACCTCTGTCATTATGTTGAGACTCCAATAGCTTTCATACATTCCTTCCAAATCCTTCTAATCTCTACGGAGGCGTTCTTTATTAGTATCCAGAAGTAAACGTTTATATGACTCGTAAGTATAGACGAGATATTATAGACGACTTAATAATAAAAATACATATATGCTGCTGAATGAATGATAAATGGGCATCACCACTGTGCGGGACCCTCCCAATTGTGCCAAATGTTCCTTTCCTTAGCAACCGCTACTCACTCCTCGCACTAGTTCATAACGTCAGTTTTGAATATAATTATGTACTTCGTGTACTTACTTGGAATATCCGAAAATGTGACGAGTTACCAAAGCTCTTAGTAAACCATACCCTAAAATCTATACATTGCTAAGTTAATTAGGTATTACAAAAAACTTTTTATGATGCCGAACTTAGAAATTCCTTTATAATCACAATCAAGACAAATCTGGCTTCGCTTTAGGTTTATGTATTTATTTATTTTATTCTTCATTGTTTACCTAAATTTAGGTTACAAATTGTTATTGAAGTTATAATTATCTACTAAATACTATTATCAATGAAGGGTATTTCATCCGAACTGATTTTGAGTTGTCGATAATATGTCTATTATAAAATACGATATGACATAATTGTATTCTTACCTTGTTCCGATAAGTACCTATGTCTTATCTCTGTTTCCGCTGGACGAATGGACTTGGTTATGGCTTGACTGACTTCAATTACTTATCGCGTCTTTGCGCTTCAAATGTTCTATGGTTTGTTATCAATTCAGTCGTTCATTCCACTTCGTTGTTAATTGATTTACAAATGTCCATATATTGATTTCAATAGGCCATTGCGAGCGCAGTGAGTTATTGCGATGTCCACTAAATTAATTTAAAGCCAACATACAAGGGTGTCAAAGTTACGACATCGCATTTTTCTTATCGTGTTTTGTATAACTAACGTTATATAACGAAATTATCATATTAGTATTAAGATTACATATAAAACAAGAATCGATGATTAATAATCTATCTTCTTTGCAGGGCTACTTCGTCTGCAACAAATTTACCAAACAATAGAGTTAAGCCCGAAGAGGTCTTTCCGCATAGCTCACGTGAAAAAGGTCATAACGGCCGCCGAGGCAATCGAATTCCTTGCTGCGATTGAACAGCAAGACCGCTGGTCGAATAAAGTCGTCATCCTCGACGCTCCAGGACCCCTTTGCAGGGATATACTGATTCAGCACGTTCGGGACGTACGACTTGGACGGAGGAACTACCACTATTTCCTTACGGACATTGTAAGTACATTGTGTGTTTACCCATGCACTCAGCAAAGTAAACCAATGCCTATTAAAACGCAGTAGTGTGACATGCTATTTGATATAATAAAATTAAATATTATCTCGACCTATAACTATAACTATTTATACTACCTCGATTTATACAAGATTTATACAAAGATTTATACAAGATTTATACAAGATTTATACAAGATATATTAAGATCGTTCAAAAACATGATAGAGTGCTTATAAATAGACAAAAAACTGTAAACCATAAAAAAAACTAAATTAACAATATTTACAGAATATTTTATGCCCCCGTCTATCCAATCACTTCGAGTTCTGTAGATACAAATAAGTGTACAAATTGAACTGGTGATTCGTATTGTGAAAATTTAAAAAATAAGTTTATCATCACAAATATCAAGCGTTCTGATAGCAGATTCAGATCTGATAGCAGATAAAAGTTTTTGCTATTTACATTGGACAACATTTGTGCTATTATGAAGATTAAATGTTTAGTAATGTCAGCTTATGTAACCAGGATGTTACATAGAAAAATATATTATAATAATTTTAGTTAATACATATAGAACTCATCTGCGAGACTTCATATTTTTAAATTATAGGTCAGACAATACCCATAGGAACTGCACGAAAAATTTGCCCCGATTACTTTTGTTGCCAAATTTCGTATTTCAGCCGTGCTTCATAACATACTTCACGAGGCTTAAATTTAATTACAAAATCCAACTTCTGAATGGGTATCTGAAAAACTAAAATATTAACTTATTACAATTCGATGGAAAACAAGCATGTCTAGCTCGCTGAAGAAACTCAGTCACATTTTTTCTTAGGCAACATTATGCATGTGGGTTTAGCATACAATGGCATAAACAAATTCATGGTATCCAGTATCATACGTACTACATATAAATGCATCTTTTAAAAAAGCCTCCAAATATTGGTTAAATATTAAGCTTCATTAAAAATTCACGAAGAAAAGCTTATAACACATCACAAAACTTTTCAACAAAATTTACTAGTGTGACTGTATTTCCTGAAATTACATCGCCACTGCAGCCCCGTGTCGCGACTTCCGATGAAAACTCGTAAGCGGCACAAAATTAATGGCATTCACAGTTTTTGTCCGAAATTCGCCGGTTTATTCTGCGCTTTGCAATATTTCCGTAGAATACACTCGTTCATGGACACACTATTTCCCTTTATACTCGTACATCTAGTTTCATTTCATTCTTGTCGTTAGTATATACCTATAATTTATGATGGAATGGATTTTCTCGCCATACCAGTTCACAGTGATAAGAACTGTACTTATTTAATCATAAATAATACTAGCTGGAGAAATTATAGGCTTAAATCCATCTGTCGGGCAATAACCGACAAGACCTGGAGTAGCGAAAACGATTTAAGATATTACATACTAGTACTCATTAGACAAGTGCATCGATTTGCACTTTAACATTTTTCATTTTGAGAGGAGACGCGTATCACCAAGTAACTGCGTGTTACATAAATATAGCGATATAATTACTAGTATTTTTTTTATGAAACAAAATGCAAACCATTGTTTTTAAACTAGGTAATGGACGAGAACTGGTCTGACCGGGAACTAGGTGCTGTCCGTGTGACAGGCTTCAAGCTCCTCGATGATTCGCGACAAGTTGTCAAAGATTTCCGCGCCTTCTGGCACAAGCGATCTATCAGCGTAAGTATCCACTTATTATTTTATGCTTAGAAAAAAAAGTCAGTGTAGTTTATTTGCGAATACCTACATTTATATGTACGGTGATTCATTCTAACACATGACCATAAAGTTAAGGCATGTGGCACAGAAACCGCCTTTAAACTTACACGGGAGTGTGTAGCTCTGAATTACAAAGGTAGTGATTTAATTGACCGTCCGACCTAACGATATTGTTAAAGAAACCCCTAAATATTTTAAGCAAATTACCTTATTACCAAATATTTCCATTGGTGAGATGAATTTTCAAACCGTCGAAAATCTATAAAAGTCATACAATACATTTGATGTAATTATAATAATTATCATGTCCGTTAAAATATCTTTTATAAAAATTCCAAAGTGCCATTCATTATGTATTTACGTGACGGTAATTTCAAAAATGGAACGACGCAAATAATCTTCCCAACGAACACGTAACCAAATGATTATGAATTTCTAATTTCAAATTCAGAAGGCGAACTTGTTATACCGATCTCATTTTTGCGAGAACACCTTGCCGAATACCTCGGCTTTATTGTCTTTGCCTAAAATTAACGTTTAATTATTTCACTATCAACGATTTGTGTGTCAGAAAAGTATTTTCTATTTTAAGGTTAACATTTAACAAGTTTTATATATGCACTACAAATCTCAGTAGTAATTTACATAATTTAATGTACCGCTGAATTTTCTTAATATGACGCCCGTGTTTAAAAAAATTCTATTTTCATATTACTGTTTTCTTCTAAGATAGCACATAAATCAACTTTGAGTTTGTAGTTTGTAGATACTTTGGTCATATTAGCTCGTAATCCATACATTTATGTCCAACAATCTGGCTATTTATGTTTTTTGTTACAATAGTTGCTTGATATATTACTTGCGCTCTGGACTTCGACAGTTAGGTCCTTATAAACTTTTGAAACTGTCATCGGCATAAGTTAACGTTTGTTATAGCATCCGCGAGACCCACCTCGCGACGTTGATGGATTATTACTCCGTGACGATATAAGTGACCACGATTGCCATAAATTAATCTTAAACCTTTGTAAACAATCAGAGGACGTATTCACGAGGAGCCGTCTTAAATCGTCATTACAACATTAATTTGTAAATACGACATTCGTTTCTCAATACGTATCTACTCGTACTAATGTATTTCTACAGTTCAATGTTTCGTCAATACTTATACACATAATTATACGTATCTTACCTCGCATTATCTCGCATTTGTTTTTTCAGGACAGCTGAACTAATTTCAGACGTATACAAAGAATAGGACTTCATTTCGGACCTCATGAAGACGGACTATCGTGTACGTCTGAAACTAGTCGGGCCAGCCCGAAAAAACATATTTGAGCTAAGCCGTTACATACATAATCATCGTTATAAAACAATTAGATACTCTGCAGTTATAGTATATTCAGCCATCCATTTGCCAGTATTTACTACGAGATATGTTGTTTGGCATTACTTAAATTTTAATACAACACACTATAAGTAAATTAAGGATCATTATAGCAGCAGCAGGATATGCCGAAGAATAAAAAAATACTATGGGAGCAGACAAACTGGTCCGTTAATCCAGAATAATAAAGTCTTAAAAATATGGTAGGGAAAAAGATGCCGCAAACGAAACAACATATGTATGTTAATAAATTAACCCAAGCTATTTCACGTTGTTTGTTTATTTTGTAATTTCTTATTTGTTTTTTACGTACGTTTATTTTCTTTGTTTACAAAATTAAAATTTATACATGACTTTCAATGTGCTGAATTATAAAATTAAATCATTTTTTCGTAACTAAACGCAAATTATATATTCAACTGGCGTATCAAAGGATATTGCGATAAATCTATGAATATGTTCACAGGCAGCGGCGGCCATATTGCGTGATATAGTGGTTTTGTGTTGCGAAGTCATCAACAAATGGCACTTCAAGCGCGCCGAGTACTTCGAAGCGATCGCCAAAGTCGTCACCGTCCTGAACTCGTCAACCTACGAATGCAACCCGCCCGGCGTGTTTCATACTTTCGATTGGGGTGACAGGAGCTCAAAGATGGTGAAAAAAGTATGTATAACGCAAAGTCTCGCCTCCCTTAGTCCGGATACGATAGAAACATTAAAGGACACTGTTTCGGTATCCATAAGATTTATGCAACGAAAATAACAGCGTATTATATTAACGAATTATGTGTTTCTGTGATCCGCGATGATTTTTATAAACTCTAGCAAGTCGACCACAACAGTCATGACAGCGTTGATATGTCCGCTGGCGTGCCTATTTAACTGTCACCGGGTAAATTCCCCCGTTCCGTTCATTTGTTAGCTGAACGTGTCGCGTTTTTATTCCCGTCATTTTTATACATCCTTAATTTTTCGTCTCCATCGCTACAGAGTGTAGTCATTTATGTTAAAGGTGCAAATGTTTTCATGTTAATTTAGCTCACATTAATAAAGTGGTATTCCCTTGGGTCATTTGAATTCCCTATTGCTTATGCGAATGCCAATTCAAATTATTCGAATGCGAGCGAACGCTGATATGTTCAATACGAGAAATGATTATATAAAATGTGAAATAAATTACATAACATTTCGAAATATAAATGTGATATAACAATATTGATAGCTCATACTGTGTTTCACGAAAGTTCCATTCATTTACACGATCTATGGTACAAATTAGGGCAACTATAAATATGCACTTGTTTCAAGTATATCCGCGCCATCCATATGAATTCATATACAATACTCACGATTATTCAGCGATATACATAAGTATTCAAATTAAAACGTAATTTATAAGTACTTAAAGCAAAACGTATTTTAAGTAAAAGTAAAACATGCAGATAGGTGTGTCAAATTCAAATTCAAATATCATTTATTTAAAATTGGTTCATTACAACACTTTTTGTACGTCAAGATGAAACTACCACCGCTTCGGAAAATGCGTCGCTATGGAGAAGAAGCGGCGAACGAAACTCCAAATGTTTTTAAATACAATAAATTTTTACTGCCTCGTTGGTCGTGTTGGTTGCGAGTGCGACTGCCGAACGGGAGGTCCTGGGTTCGATTCCCGGGTC
>DWDW01000184.1:0-17062 GCA_018245635.1 Mimoniades versicolor eupheme | reverse complement strand
CACACACACACACACACACACACACACACACACACACACACACACACACACACACACACACACACACACACACACACTAACATACATACACACACGCACACACTAACATACACACTGACATTGTATACTGTAACAAGTTACTCGTACCAATGGTGTATTATTTTTCTCACTTTTATTTTCAATGTTCTTTTTTCTTTATCTTAACGTCCTTAGTTTAACACCATTGTTTGTCTCGGTGGATGAGCGGGGTATCTGTGACGCAGGCCTTGAGCCCAGTACAGACCCCTTGCACTGGCATTTGTATGTTTCTTTTGAATAAATATTTTTTCATTTTCATTTTTTTCATTTTTCATATATTGTTATCATTATATATTGTTGTCATTATATATTGTTATCATTATATATTGTTATCATTATATCTTCTTTTGAGCATAATTGTCCAAGCTCCTACAGTATGGTTTATTATAATAATGTGTATAAGTATGTATATACTTATGTGTTTTCAGATCGAGTTCCCGAATAAACTCTCCATTTCCCAGTCGATACAGCTCGTACAGTGTTGAGTCTAATTACAAAAGTGTATCCTCTAGGCGATCGCAAACAGTTGATTTAGTCCATTGTACGTAAGTCCCATGTTTGCTGAACGGCCAGATACATTCCCTTTCCACAGTGTAGCGACGGTTCGATCAGTCCCTACGCTCTTCGGTAATGACAATACAAATCAAATATCGTATATAAATTACCATTATACCCATTTCTAAACAAACGATTCAATGGAATTATGGTGATCAAATCAAATTTTATTTATCATTTGTAAAATTTATGTTCAACTACGAAAGTTCTGTAATAGCTGCCAACTTTTGATTTCAGTGTGGAAACATACCTAGAGAAACTTAGAAATTCAGTGGCCCACATAAAAAATTGAGTTGTGTTGTGTTGTGTGAAAAGTTCGCATAAAGAGTGCCTCGAGTTCCTTCATAAAACTAACAATAAAGCCAGTGGTAACAAGACAAGAACGGTTCTCTCGAGCCCACATTCGCGTTGCCATTGTCTCGTTCAGTAGACTTTAGGGGCTCGAGGCCGCAGTGTTAGACTGTAGCCCATTGTTTAGCTTTCTTCACCTGGCAAGATGGATTCCTCACAAAGGCAACGCTTGTTTGCTGCACTTGTGTTTGTTTTTGTTGTATGCAATTGGAGGTTTCAAGCACCGCATGCGAGGGCGGGCGAATCTTAACTCGTTTGTGAATTGAAGTGTACGTATTTCACATATCCACGCTTCATTTGTTTACATACGTTTCTTATGAGGATTCATACGTGTTTAACACATTTCACAGTATCGAATTATGATTTAATACAGTGACATAAAATTGACCCGGTAGTTATATCGTAAAGCTGTGGCCGTGTTTGTACGCGCTATTTTATTTTGACGTCAGCGCTGGGTGACGCGGTTGATGTTCTAGTTAGAAACTGTTTCGTAATCTTTACCCAATTAAGGACAATATTGAAAATTGTTCAGCAATTATTTACATGGTAATTGCATTACATCTCTCATTTATCACTGAAGATTAGTTATTTTCATTTTTTGATTTACCAAATACGTAAATGATTTGTGTGTAAACCAGGGTATCTTTTACGATGGGTTCTATCCGAACATTAATCGAAAACCGTGTTGACCCAACTCATGGACGGCGGTAATATTTTTTATTTGTTGAAGAACATCACGTATTTAGAAAATCCTATGTCATGATATGTGATGACGTATTATATGTAATTATTAATATGGGGATCCATAACAGACGTCACTTCATACTTGAAATCAAAACATCAGTGGAAGCATTAGCAAACAATATCGGCGCTAAAACCAAGCACGGTGTTAAGATGTCGGAAGATTGGGTGAGATGAATTGATCGCCTTCAATAAGATTGAGTGTAGGAACTCTATCCTCTGGGGCTTGAACTTCAGAAATGTCTATTGCGTTTTGTGTGTACATGCGATTAAGATGGATAGAGAAAGATTAGTTCATTATCTTCACCCAGATTTGGCTGAGACTGTCATTACAGTTCCCTGTTACTCCAATCAAAGTTGCATCAGGAAAACTGCTTTTTTATTTGCGCTAATAAAATACGTCTTACGTTGTACAGACAGCGTTCGTTTTGATAGATTTCTGGCTTCCCCATCGGCCAATCTTAGGCTTACTATTATTTGAGTTTGTATTTCGAATTAATGAAAAGAATAAAAGTGGTGCTCAAAAGGGATATTCCTAAACACCTCACCGCCCTCGATGTGGAGATAAACCCAGGCTTATCCCTGTTGTTCAGTAAGCTATCCCCAGCTTTTAGGTTATGTGTAAATTATCCAAATAATAATGGCTTTAGACCCAAAATGACTAGTCTATTACATTGTTGTAAATAAATATACGGTAAGTAGCATTATGGTACACAACAAAGAGTATGATAATTTGCATAATTTTGTTCACCTTTAGACTTGGTCCCGTTCTGGGCTTGAGCCAAACCGAGTCCATTTAGCTGAACGAAGATTATAAGGCTTCTTTCCGGACATTTGCAATACATGATGCGAAAAATCTAATGCGTTCAAGACTTTTGTTCTCCCTGACTCTTTTGTTTTAGTTGAAACGAGTCGCGCAATAATTTCAGGATTCCAAACGTGCGATAAATATCAAAGGATATTAGAACCGCGGAGCATCCGAGTTTGGAGGAGATAACGTACCATCAATGAGTAAATCAAGATAATACATATATTATTTAGGCTTATTAAATACTGTACACATGAATCCTATAAGAAAGCAGGTGATTCTATGACATATGTAGGTACATATATCTCTACTTATCTATTACAGAACATTAATTGCCTGTTCTATTGCAATAATATCGAATAGTTTTATTGTTATTATAATTATTAACTTTGAAAACTGGCTTCGTTTTACAAAGGAAAACCATCGTCTCTTATAAAAAGAGAAAAGATGACTCTGTCCAGTTTTTTATTTATACATGAAATATTGTGGGCTGGCGACTCGTTAAAAAGAACACGATCTTGAATTACCCGTTGGCTGGTAGCGCGACGTCGGCTAACCCGCTTTATGTGCACTTAAAGCTGCTTCCCGGGCTTGTTTCATCCACTCCAGCTTAACGCGCATCTTAATTTAAGCTCGAACGAGGTGTATCTGGTGCAGCGCGAATAAAAACTTCCGAACTTCCAGCGCCAATGAGCATTACTTCTGTACGTACTTTCTGAATTTCCTTCATTCTCGCTCGTTTTTTATGTTACATTTTATTGTGAGTTATATTTTTATGAATGCAGCAGCAGAATGCAGATTCCAGAGAATCTTCGATTCACTTCTAACCAGAGGTTTTTAATGTATCGTATTTGACAAATAATTCTAAAAACTGTAAATGAAAATTAATACTTTTAAACGTTGATTGATACGTGAAATGTTATTTTTGTTTGTTATATATAGGGATATCAAATGTTATATCATCGATAATGAAACTAAACACGGCCCTCGCTTGATAAATATTCTAAAATCTGTAACAAAGTAAAGTAACATCACGCCTGTAAATCCCCAAAGAGGTAGGCAGAGGAATGTAGGACATTCCCATGTTTTACCAGTTACTTTTAAGTCCCACGATGGAATAGGTGGTGAGCCTATTGTCATATACCGGGCACTTATCCAGACTTCGAGCCACTACTGGGAAATCTAAATTTGAAAATTTTGTAGTGCCCGACCCGGTAATCGAACCTATGACGTCCCGTTAGGCCGTCGCACTTGCAACCAACACGACCAACGAAGCAGTCTAAAACTTGTAATTTCGGAATAAGTATTACAAAATGGAATTTTATAAGCTGTATTCTTCCATTACTGTCCCTCAAATCTTTTACTTTTGCTTAAGGCATATCTGCCCCTTTTCAACTCAAGTTAAACAAATTTTTCCTAACAGACTTTCCTCAGACTCACCGCAAGGATTTAGAGGATTTACGAGGTTTTGGATTTCCCGCTTTTTTGTTTATATAGGTAGCTGCTTTACGTAATTTTGTACGCGTCCATATTTCTTCTATCATTTACACATAAATCGCGATTATGTAGGTATTACAAGAGTCGTATTCGCTAGACACAGGTTAGTTTGAGTATCTACAGTCGACAATGACTAACAATATCGGTGTTAAACTACATTATAATTTAAAGTATTACGTTTATGGCGTAAATTCGTGTATTAAACAATATAAGTCAATTATACACGATCCACGAGGTATGTTAATTAACACGGTGTAACTTATTAGTCTTGGTTCGTCAAAGTGCTGTATCCGAATACAATATAGCTTTGAGTTGTCTGTTTTTGTTTCATGTCGTTCAGGTGATAAATTGTGACATTGTTCGTAATAAAACGTGTTAGTATTCGCCGCGGCCCGCGAAGATTGCCCGCGTAAGTGTGGCGGCCCATGTTTTCGGCGTAATTCATCCACTCCAATACCAAAGAGATTGAGAACGTTAAGTTATAGCAGTAACAATTTCGTATTGCCCTATAAAACCTCACTTTCGCTTTATTTATTCGCAGTAAAATGATCAATATTCGATATTGCCCTTGTACATTTAAGAAAAGATGAAGTTTTCTGAATATTGAGCGCACATATATTCGTGAATTTCAGTTAGGGCGGAGGCTTGAATAAATTTTTGGTTTGGATATGCTATTAGTTTATTGACTAATTATGGAATAGAGAAACATTCTTAATTATGTTTGTATGATTAATACTGAATAATTGGTCGTGTTAATTGCAAAGGAAACCGCTGATCAAGGAAATCTTAGGTACAAATCTCGGGTCGAGTATTTTTCAAATTTTAATCATCAAGTTGAAATTGTTACTAGTAGCTTGGAGTTTGGAATTATGAGCGTGTAACACTATTCTAATGAGACGTAAACGAACACAGTACTGCATTTCTCAGATTACCCCTTCAGCGAAATACAGGCATGTTATTTGCTATCTAAATACCTTATTTATGTAATTAAAATGATAGCAGTATGCCGATGTGCGCCCATCGCGGAAAAACTTGTAGATAAATTAAACCTTATCTAAAATAAATTGCAATGTCTTCATTTAATACAAAGCTGTTAAAGTTTTAGGAAAAAACGATATTTAAAAGCAATGTGTGTTCAGCGATGTGTGGGTCTTGCCGTGGATCCTTGGTGCTTTGTGGTGGATCATTTTCATGTTTTTGCCCTGCACATAAAGTACGTTGTTGATATAACAAGCAACGCGGACGAAGTCGCGGCTATCAGCTAGTTATCAATATAATAATTTATAATGAATATTAATTTCGATATCTTCACATTACGTACATTTCATATTCTCCACTTTTACGAGGATGTAATAATATTCTAAGTAGATATGTTCGGTGAGGAGTCCAGTCATTCTATTTCGCTATCGTGTGAGTTATACTAGAGCAGATAATGATAAAGCGAATATTCGCAGCTTTCCTCTGCATTAAATCCTCGTTAGCCTCAAGGGTGGTTTCGTTGAATTCCGACGCTAATATAATTTTGGGGCTAGTGGAAAAATGTAGCTAGCTATGCACATAAATGTAAAAGCGTATCTTATCTGACAATGACAATGATGTTTTACGTACGAAATTTTATTGTAGCATTTCAGTGCCTAGTGTTATATTTGTGGATGATTTTGTCGAAGATTTAGCTACACGGTATCTGTATGGTCATGCCGACTATTATAATGCCTGTTCAGTGGCGCTGTGGTAGTAACCATTTGAGATTCAGCAAATGGTTACGCTGATCGAGAAGCGTATATAGGTAATAGAAGCCCAATGCTATAGTAAGTTTATAAATACCACACGAACTCAGTTGTAACCGTACAAGGTTAAATTGATAATAAATTTTTACATTAGTTAGATATCTGTTCTAAATCACATCATTATTTCATCAGCCCGTCTAAGTAATCGGTGGAGTTAAACCTCCCCTACTAAACGGGTTTTTTGTCCATAATCCTCGCCTCAGCATCCGGACTCAAAATCTCATAACACGGGTTCCCGTACTGCCTAGTTTCTGTTCTAATCTGATCAATTCTATGTACAATAATGAGACCATGTATGTTAGCATATGCTATGGTATTGATAGTTCATTAGTGGACCTATAACCATAGCCGATGTGATAACGGGGAAGCAACAAGCATATTTGAGGATTTTTCAATTACAAGTTGACCCTCCAAACGGGGAGCTTTTTCTTATCGATCGCGGCGTTTCTTCTTAGATCCTTTAATGCACTAAATAAAAAGGTATTCGAATAAGTAGACGATGAGCTATCTCATGGTTAATGGCAATAAATGCTCTGTGAAAATCAGTGCGCGAAATATTGACTCAGACGTAGTAAGACTTTACTCGCAAAATTTATTAATTACGGAAGAGATTTTACAACCTACATCCACCAACAGAAGTATTATTGACTAAAGATCGATAAAGCGTGAAATTTTGGTATTTTCATACTTAAAATCATAATTTATTGTCGTACTAAATATAACTTTGCCGTTATCTTAATTAAATGTAATTTGTGATTATTACTTTTTTAATATAATTTATTGAGACTAACGTTAAAACTTATCACGAAAAAGTCTGAAGTTGGTGCTATAAATAAGGGTCATATTTATATAATAAGTCAACCACAGATTTACCCAACTTTAATGCTTTCCCTAGTACAGGCGTTACTCGCGTTAAGGACAGAATAAAAAAAATTCTTAATAACTCGCGATTTGCTGTGTCATGCAGAACGAAGTCTTGTTACAGATTAGAATCTTAATATAGTTTTAAATAAATATTTATTGACGCCTGATAAAATTAAATAATAGTAATACAAACACGGGATGCATAATATCCTAAAAGAGCCACTACCGACAAGGAAATATTGAAATAACGCGATGAAAAAATTATTTGAAATAAATCAAAGTATTCAGCACACTTAATGAGTACGCTACGGATTAATATTCCGCCCAATGTATTTGTGTGAAGCGAGTTGCGTCCCGTGTGAGCAACGTAAGGGCCGCGCGGCGGCGGCTCGCGTGACTAATGAGTTTTCTTCTATTTCTTATTGTTTTTCAGTTGTTGACCCTACGCTATCGACGTCCGTAGCCCGCCGCGGGTTCAACTAGTTAATTATACCACTGAAATGATTTATTCCATCCGATTGTTATATTAAGAATTCGTTAAGCACGAAACCTATTTTCCACGTGTGTCAACATGCATTTTATTGTCATGACGTCGACGTACGGATACAATTGAAAGCTTTGGTTAATATTGGAGCTAGCGATTTTTTTCACAATTTATTTTGTTTCCTGTAAATAAATATGTTCCTTTTTTTTCCTCAAAATTATTATTTCGTGTATCATCTTTTGAATTGAAACATCTATGAATGTATGTATAATATATTGGGATTGTTAAGGAATAAGGTCTAATAATATGAATTATGTTTTACATGTAAGCAAATTGGGTGTACCTACTAATAAGATAAATTTAAAACATAAAGTCGTATACTCGCCAGTGCTAGTCGACATTGCATGTTTCCTTTGAACTTTTCTATGTTTCAGTTGAGTTTATTTCCTCTATAGCTCTGAAGGTAAGCTCGTTGTGGTCCGAACGTAATGCTAACATAGGGTCACCATGACGTCTTTTTGAAATTCAAATTATTAAAATTTAAAAAAACATTTCTTAACTTATTTCGTGTCATAAAATTTGTAATGTTCATTTGACAAAGTTGTAAGAACCTCCAGTATTAAAATATGGAATTTTCAATTGGGATGTGCCTACAAATTCCGAGATACGACAAAGTGAGAGGTATGAAGGTTATGTTTATATATTTATATTATTATCAAACCTTTAAAGACGTACAGTTATATGATTTAATATCAAATACTAATTTATACTAATTAAGGAGAAACAAAATCAGGTGGTTTTAAATTAAATATTTATTGTATTCATGATAATCAGAACACTTAGATTGACTGAAAATTTAATTGACTTCTTAGTATCTGCAGGGAGGCCACCGATGGCCGCTGCAGGTTGTTTAATTGTTAAGTAGTGCATTGAATTTTCGTGAATATCAGTAAGGACTAAGTTTCAATGTAATATAATATAAAATTACGTAATATCACGTCTATGATCCCTGAAGAGGTGGGCAGACGAGTGTATTGTACTCGAACGTTTCACCAGTTATGTTTACGACCCACTACGGAGAGGAGGTGAACATATTGTAATACACCGGCCACATATCCAGACTCCTAGCCACTACTATAAAATTTAACTTAGAAAAAATCAGTAATACCCGACTCGCGATTTGAAGCCAGGACCTTTCGATCGGCAGTCGAGCTTGCTACTAGCACGACCAACGAGGCAGTCTCTGTACAAACAATAGAGATCATTATTTATAAACTATATAATACAAAATGTATAAATAAAATTCCACTACGAATAATAGTAATAATAGTAACATCAGAATATAAAATGAACATCAGGTGATTTGTTAAATAGTTTTGCAAATAATAACCTTATACATGTAATTATTTGTCCTTGCAGATCATAATATACGTTGATATTCGACCTCATATAAGAAAAGTGTCGGTGTTCAAAATCTAGCATAGTTATACATATATCCTGTATTCAAAATATTACTTTGATAAAAATAAGTTATATAATAATATGCAAAATATACAGTATTTTTCGTCGTCTATTATGTTTTAGATTAAAAAAGTTAAAAATAAACAATTTCATAAATCGTCTCGACAGTCGTTAAATGTACAATATCCAAGAAAATTTGCAGAAATGGCAACCCTATTAGCATTATTGCGGAACGCTGGTAAGAAAGCTTATTCGAAAGTGCAGGAGGGAGCTAAAGACGTCGTACCTAAAACTCAAAGACCTAATGAACGACTATGATAGAGAAAGAGAGATAATTCAATAAAATATAAACGTGTCTTGTTTTTTGTTAAACCTACGGCTTATTAAACGACAACTTAACCCAATTCTTAGTTAACAATATGTGTATTTATTGATATTCCTGTTTGATAAAGAAGAAAAGCGGTAAAGTTATTACGAAAGTAGTAACAGCAATGTAGTCGGATTAAGAGTAAGATAATTCTGGGACAGTCCTAGATTTTAGTGGTACTTTTGCGACGTTGCTTCCAATGCAAAACATTAGTTATTTGTTGTTATGAAAACGCTTAACGTGAGGGGTTTTAGTGTTAATTCGCAATATCGCTCATCTCGGTATTGATAAATATTTTGCTGGTCGTAATAATGACTTTTGAATTTTTAAAATTGTTATTTCTAATAAGACTCCAGTCTGATAATAATTATGTAAATAATTAATTTTGCTATTCAGTAAAATTTTTCTTCGAAACATGTGTATTGTTTACATTGTTTTTATTTATCAATATGTCAATATTTTTAAAGGTTTATGTAAACATGGTGCCGTGCGCGGTCACATAAATGATTAATTGTTCTATTCGTGGAAGTTTTTCCTGTGAACAATAATACGTATTGTTTGCACTTCGTATTTAATTCCCGTTGTCCACATTTTTATGGGTAATATCGATATGATATTGTTATTGTACGAAAATTTGGACGTGAATGAACGCCCGCATTTTGTGACGTGTGTAGAATCATGCTATGCAAAACTAGGACATCCACTAGAGTGTCCTTTAATAGGGGTATTAGCACAATAATCTTATTCAAACAAAGATAGATCGATCGCAACATTATCGCCTGGATAGAAGCTTCGTCATCTTTCACATTGCGTTGCTGACAATATATTGCGTAATTTAAAATATAATCAACTTTACATTAACTTCTAATATTACCTATTGTTAGTGAATGATATATTTATAAGATAAAGTTACTTCATAGTGTTCATTTTTCACAATAATGTATTTTGAGTGCTAGTATCGAATGTAAATTGTAACATAGGCGAGCTTTTTATGAGAAAACCTCCTGTGGAATGGACAGTCAGCACCGTGGATTGTATTTTTCCAGGTAAATTATAGTTTATTTTATCTTCGGCGTCCCCTTGTACGGTGTATTTTTCAAGATATACCGTGGAAAGGGGAATGGAATGGTCGGCGGCCTTAACTCTGTCCGGAATACGAAGATAAAACTGCCGACCCCTTATTTGAGTTATGGGATATTGACTACACCATGTCATTGTGTTGTACTTGCCTTTATAAATGTGATAAATATGTTTATATATTTTTTTAGCTTTCTTTTGTTTTGTTTCAAATTTATTTACTAATGTATGTTTGTAAATATAGTTGTATTGTGTATTCTATAATATTTATACTGACTGCGTCATTGGTCGTGTTGGTTGCAAGCGCAACTACTGATCAAGAGCTGTTGGGTTCAAATCCCCTGTTGGAATTTTTATAACTTTGATTTACTGGTAGTGGCTCAGAATTTGGATATGTACGCCCGGTGCATGGCAACAGGCTCACTACCTATTCCATAGCGCGACATAAACTTAACTGGTATAACGTGACAGCATAATACACTCCTCATCCTACCCCTTCGGACATTACAGGCCTAATGTTACGCTTGCGTTTTTTTATAATATTTATATGGTGTTACTTACCAATTTATCAACTACAATATTATATGCGTTATGTAGTTCTAGTACTTGATTATATTTCACTCTGTATGATTATCTGTTTATAAATAAGCAGCCGTAGTAAGTAAGTAGACAGCCGTTTCGGTTAATTGCAGTTTCGAGCAACATTTTAAATAAATCACCACCATATGCAGAGTTTGCGTAGTTACGAAACTACACAGTATCAAGTTGCACTAACGTCGGCCAAACAGAACGTTTCAATTGTCGAATAAAAAACCTTGAACATAAAGCGAAAGGGTCAAAATTGTTCGTTGCCGAAGCGTATTCACTTACGCAGATACGTACGTAAAACTAAAATGTTTTCATAAATTTCTTTTTGCTCGCGTCGAGATATAACGGATCGCGCTGTTTACGAGGCACGGCCCATTCGCTGCTCAATCTTCACTTGTTCCTCGGATATGGTGGCATTCAGATGCACTTACCGACCAAATTGGCCGCTGCCTTCTATTCCGCGAACTTCAGCGTCGTTCTATTATTTTGGAGATAAATTGGGCTAGAAAAGCGTCTACTTAATATCATAGTATACTCGTAGTTACTGTAAGGCACTTTATTGGTGTTGTCTTTACTTGGTATTTCTAAAGAAATAGGTTATTATTATTCCGTAGTATTAATTTTTGCGTAATTTGCGTATAATCTTTTAATATTTTATATATTTATCTGTGATAATATAAAGTATTATCGAAAGTAAATCTAAAGTACTCAAATTCAATATGGATATTCAGCGATATTAACTATCAATTATTGTAACCTTAAAAATGGCAATTTGAACAAACTGACAATTGCTTTTTAAGAAGTAATAATATTATAATGCGATCATACTAATATTTGCTTTGAAAGCCAATTAACCAATCGATCCAGTACTTCGAGTGTAATTTGTTTAGTTCATTTTGGTCATAGAGATCCCCACGTCGTATAGATTTCTTATTTTGACGTTTCATATTTATCATTTGATGTTTTTCTTCATAATTATAACAAGCAATATTTAATTGCAAAAATTCATTCTAATCTAACCTAACCTAACATTTTAATGTTAAAAATGCGATGTAAAATTTCAGCTCTAGCTTCACGAGAGACTGAAAATTAAACCAGTAAGAATCTACCCATGTGTATATGCTACGCTAGACTACATGTGCTCTTCTTCTTTTACTTCAGCAGGCTAGTTCACCATTGTGGCACATAAGCCCTTTCAAATTCACTCCACTCAATTCGACGCCATGTCATTGTATATTGTATATTTTGTTGACGAATCTGAATGTAATATTTGAATTATAAGGAAATGTACAGAAGGCTTCATGAATACAGAGCGTTGCTTTTAAAATTTCACGATTGTGTGATGTAAATATTTGAGTGGTACGTCTAGTAGTCCTACATTCTAATTCAGGGTTAAAACGTGCGAGTCCCGTGAAATATTTTACGATTGTCGAGACATAAGCCTGTGGAGGTGCCGCGACCTTCACGTTTTCGTCCCTACTGGCGATTTGTTACGGTATTCTTCGCGCAATTGTATGAATATACAAAAGGTTCCCGTGCCTTGTGACTTTTTTATTAATTTTTATTATTTTTTTTCATTAGCACTCAAGTCAATACGCGATACGTAATCAATGATAACGTTTGCCTCTAATTTCGCAAATTGTAAGCATTTAATTCAACAAAAACACTTATTTAAATTCCCTCTCTTGCGTTGACTTATTCAACAATCGTATGTTGTATCAGAATTAATTATTTTAAGAGCCACTTACTACTTTTAGATTTAATGGACAGTTACGCAGGTATTTTCTTAGATGTAATACATGTAGTTTGCCGATACGTCAATTCTAAGAGGTAAAAGCGTTCCGGTTGAATTATTGGTTAATCACACGTTTAGTGGCAAGTGTTTGCACTGCACTACCTTTGTGACTTCACTCCGTTCACGTAACTGTTGTAATGTGTTCTATTGCGTCGAATTACTGGAAAGAAGCTCACTATCTCCTAAAATGTCCTAAAATATCTCCTATAATATTATAAATAAAATTCGTATAGAAATAATTTGGTTTATAATATAATGTACATGAACGTAAATATTTCGATAAGCAGCCTAAAGGCTCAGTGAATATGTCAAATGTTTATCTCTTCGCAATAACGAAATGCCTACCTCAATTAAATTTCTGTTTATTAAAAAGCAATTGTAAAAAAAATTACATCTGAAAAATTAATATTTGCCTTGTAGCTATTTGAAAAAAAGGATAAAGCAAAGCTCCCGAGCCCGTCATGTAAGAGGAAGAGTCGTAAAAATGAACTAGCACAACGTGGCCTTCGCCCGGGGCCCCACTTTTTAATTTTAACATTTTCTGTTTTAATATTCACCTTAATTATATTTGACATCTAACAAAACATGACAACAGAATTAAAAATTATAACAATTAATTGGCAACCAAATTTTTTGATATTAATAATATGTACAATAACATAAATACGTTTGGATATTAAATTTAAATGCTCTTAAAAGGACATGTTTAGGATTTAGGAATAGGTGCAGCGTTTAGAAATCGTCCCGTCGAATACTGAAACGGCACGATAATAAAAAAATATGTACATTGTCATTCATTAGTTAGGTATATATCCCTAATTGGACTGTATTCGCCTTAGACGTTTATAGAGTTGAAGTTTCGACATCAGTAAAAAGTGCGTATAAAAGATAACAAGCCGATTCGCACTTTTCATAAATGGCAACGCAATTCACAGTTTATTTGGCATTTAAGTAAATTTAGAGGATCCCTTCTCTGCTGGCATTTTGGTTTATGTGGCTGCTCGTTACCGGCGGCGGCCGCGCGTGAAGTTACGGCCGCTCCGGGCCGCCCGGCCGCCGCCGCACGCACGATGCATGCGCACGCTGCTTTACGTTGCTGACTAAACTACATATGTATAACATACCGTCATGCATTTATTTCAAAGATGCAGGCAGAGGAGCGTAGTACACTTACACGATTACCAATTGTGGTAAACGTTGCACCATGAAATAGACGGTGACCTTATTGGCAAACTCTGCGCACAAATTATACACGTATGGTACAACATGATATTTTGCCGTTCATGAATATTTTTTCGGCTACAGCTAAATGTCTTAAGCGTCACGAGAAGTTGTGCTCTACGACCTCCAATATGCATGCCCTTCGTGGGAATTGTGAGCATAATTTCCTAGGAGACCTATCTAAAGCTGAGATGGGCTAATGATGACGAATATAATTTTTTTAACATTATATAACACTATAGTTCACAAATGTTACATTAAGTATTTCGGCTGGATCAGTAAAAAGACGAATGTTTCCTAAAGTTATTCAACTATCGAGCGGTACGTTTTACGTTTTTGATACGATTTATTTAATACAACACGATTATTACAACTGCCTTGTTATTGCAATATTTCGTAGCACGTGTTTATTTTCGCAACACAAACGGTACGTTTTCGAACACAGTGCGCTACGATAGCGAACCATGCCCTGGGGAACCAATGCGAGTTGCATCTCACTAGGGCGATATTTTTATATTTTCACTGCATTTCTGTTCCATTCCGCAAAAGGACACTGTTTGTTGGCAGTAAAACAAAAAGAGATACCCTATAACTTCCCCTCTTTTGCTGTCGAATTGTAAATCGAAGATATAAAAAAATATAAGCGTTCATCGATGAAATTATTTTCTGGCAATATCAGTTTATGTATTCAAATTATGTACACTAGTATGCCCCAATAACTTTGCTCGGCTTAAACTGTTAAAAACAACAAGCTCGAATGTGGGGCCGCGTTATGACGAGCGTCAAAACAAAAATGGGTTTTTAAAAATACAACGAGTAGGTACCTACTTCATCTTGTGATTTTGTATAAAAGGGTTTAAGTTTACTTTTAATTTGTTAATATATGATTTATTGTAACACAAAGGGAATGCTAAAGATAAGCGTAGATTTTCTGTACATTTTTCTTTGAACATGTGTAATTTTCTCAACCCTAAGGGACTTACCAAACCCGTGCTATTTGTAAGAAAAATACTGAGAAAATCTATTTCCCTTTTTTTCATTTCCCAGGTTTTCACGTTACTCATACAGTACGGTCCCTTGTCAAATGGAAACTTGGCCCATGTCTTATTGAATCAATTACTCTAATGGTAAAAAAAACCGTATTTACTCTATACATGAATGTTTCAGTGTATTTTGGTCTGTTTAATTTTGTTTTAAAACAAATATTATATAAAAGCAGCGTTCAATTATAGGAGAGATATCATTCGTAAGGGTCTTTAAAGGAATAATAATAACAACAGTATCATTAAGCAGATAAATATTGTTAGTAAGAGACATAATTAAATAAGATATACAAATGTAAGCAACGTAACAAAACTAAACATCACGCCTGTAATCCCCGAGGAGGCAGGCAAAGGAATGTAGTACACTCTCACGTTTCACAAGTTAAAATGTAAAAAAGCAATCGAACTAGCGGTTACAGGTACAAGTGGCAGTTGTCGCCTAAACATATTTACAACCAACCAAAAACACAAAAAGGAAAACTTATTTCAATTATATTTAGTTGCTAATGTGACTGTGATCGTTAGTCAGGGTGACTGTCAATGTCAGTCCGTAGTAATAGGCCTTTTAGCAAGAAGTTCTGTTATTATTTTGGTAAAAACGTAAAATTGTGTCTGTAATTTCCGAAAAGTTAGCTCGAAGCTAGCTAGAACACATAGCTCGAAGAGAAGACGGCAGGTGGACCAAGGCGCTATCTGAGTGGTGGCCACGACAGGGACAGAGACCGGTAGGCAGACCACCAGCCCGATGGTCGGACCGTATTACGAAAACGGTAGGGTCGCAATGGATTCGGGCAGCACAGGACCGAGGAATGTGGCGCAATAAAAGGAAAGGCCTATACCCAGCAGTGCGGAGATACGGGCTGATTAGATAGATAGATAAATATTAATCGTCCGCATTTTGCATAATTTTATGGAGAAACTATTTATGGAGAACAATGGAGTTGTTATAAATAAAAAAATCCCTTCTATTTAATAACTGTATGTTAATGAGCCTCAAGTTGGCTGTGAGCGGTAGGCGTGAACCTCAAATAAGTTACAAAAATACGAAGTCAGCCGCCTTACACCCAACCTCGAATTAACTTTAGTACAACACTAATTCAAATACAACTTGAAGTTCTCGGCCCACTACTTCAAATAGTCAATATTATAACAACAAAACTAACATAATCGTCATCAAACTTGAAATCGGGCTTGAGATAACATCCAACAGCGAATAACCTAAACTAAGAATATCACTATTAATAAACTTATTATTAGTTATTTACTGTATCATTCAACATTTCTGTGTACGTCTGTAAAGCCCTATATTATATAAAAGCCACGGTGTATCACTCCTTTTTACATAAACCTTATTATAATATAAAGGCCCTATTTATCCGAAGGCGTAGGCAGAGATGTGGTACTCCCATGTCCTCATCAGTTACGTTGTACATCCCACTATGGAATATAGGGTTAGCCTATTGCCATACACCGGGCACACATCTAGACTCCGTGTTACAATTATACATACCTACGTAACATCACGCTTGTAATCCACGAAGAGGTAGGCAGATGACTGTAGAACACTCCCACGTTTCACCAGTTATGTTAACGTCTCATTATGAAATAGGTGGTGAGCCTATTGCCATACACTGGGCACATATCCAGACTCCGAGCCACTACTAGAAAATCTGAATTAGAAATTTTTTGTAGTGCCGGACCCGGGAATTGAACTCAGGACCTCCCGATCGGCAGTCGTACTTGCAACCAACACGACCAACGAGACAGTCGAGGCAGAAAAAACATATTAATATTTTTAACATCATCCGGGAACAACCCAGGAACTCTCGCTAAGCAATCTCGCACACACCCACCTGACCAAGAGCGCTCAGAAAATATTCATTTGAAACTAATAATTAAGACACAGCATCTTTCAGGGGTGCAATAGCTAGAGTATCAAGAGTGTACTCGTATGTGACATACGTTTCGCAAATAATCGGAGCATTATAAGACAAATATAAACAGATGTCTTAACAATTTACATATTAAATGTCACTATGAGTTTCACTAAGTATACACCAAGTGATCATTTCGAAGCCATGGTCTCCACCCACACTACATTGGCGTACTTTATTGCCATGTACGTCACTTCGAAGAACGTTTCAGTACACAGAAAGCCTCAATAAATGTTCTTATATGTATCAGTCAATCGCGCTAATGTAGTAAACATTTATGACATCGAAAAACGGATAATAATAAAGTGAAAGTTACCGAGTTTATATCTGTCAGCTTAATTCTATAACTTTATATTGACTTAATAAGTTTGAGAAGTAAGTCAGTGTTTTACGTGTAGTTACGTATATTTC
>DWDW01000183.1:0-17072 GCA_018245635.1 Mimoniades versicolor eupheme | reverse complement strand
GGAATCGAACCCGGGACCTCCCGATCGGCAGTCGCACTTGCAACCAACACGACCAACGACGCAGTCGATTAACATTCTTTAATTATAAGATATTAATTATGTATAACTACATAACACATAATGTACATAATCATTATACACAGCACAATTATACATAATATAACAGTTATACGATAAATACGCCACGTTATACACTGTACGGTTTATTTACATCCATATTGCAGAGATAATTTTACTACTGCCTCCGACGTAGTACACAGCGATAAGAGTATAAAGTTGCATTATATTGAATTCTGTTTAAGGCGGGAGCGCTCAACGTCGTTACATTATTTTTATACTGTCATCATAATAATCGTCTTACTGTTAGAAAACTACCGTCTTACTGTTAGACTTTATGTGGAGTTGTAGATGGCGTTACTTGTGTATGGCGTTAATTTGGTAGTCTCTGACTTGGTTAAAATATCATTTGGAAGCATCAATAAAATTATTTTATTTTTCATATAGGCTTCTTTACTAGTTACAGAACACACATGTTTTTTTATTTTACATCGTTGGTGATTTAGTCACCAATTGTAACTATCAGCATCTAACATTCAATAATAGAAAAGGCTGAAGTTCTAGAATCATGCTTAAATCATTAGCATCGGCTTTAATATCTATGTTATAACACGTAATTTGAAATAAAAAAAAAACGTGTCTACACAATTTTTCCGCAGTTTTAGTTCAACAGATGTTTAACAGATGGCGTTACTTCGTGTGGGTTGAACTTTCATACTGTCACTTTCATATTGTTACCTCAATAATAAATGATGACATAACTTAAACAATTTCGTTGAAATGCCACAGTAAGTTTTGACTGATAAGGTTATTTTTATTAGTAGGTGGAAATACCTTCCCCTTTTATTTTCCAAATGCTAACTTATTGTTACACTTACTGTAGGTAACTCATTGTTTAAGACATACATACTTTAACGCAAAAAACGAATTTGATTAATCTGTAGATAAATGAACATGTAATGAAGTCGGTAATTAACTCTATATTTTATCACCATCATTATTATTTATTCATTGCTCAACTAATCAATGCATACTTTGATATTTATACGTGATTATGTGTCGTTTAACACAACTACAAGTCAAAGTTAACGAAAGTAAAAATTAACAAGTCTTCTGAGTTTCATCAAACAAAATCGAAAACTGACGATTCCTAATTGCTCCCATGTACCTATTATATACAGTATGTACTATTTTGATTTATTTTGCTGTGATAAGGAAGAAATAAAAAAAATATTTTATTTAGTGCAATACAGTAAATTATATTATAGGGTGAAGTAAATTATAATAATAATTTAATTATGAAGAGCGGAGCCTTAAATGAAAAATTAAACACAAATAAAATGTTAAATGTAACTTGGTTATCAGAGGAAGCCAAACAGTGCGTTATGATAGCATTTATATGATATAATTATATATCCGTTATATATGTATTATAATTGTAATAACAAAGTAACTACAGGCCATCTGACGTGCAGTGTCCTGCAGTTGTGTCTGAGGCCTGTGTTTGTGTTCAACATCAGTTGAACTGATATTATTTAAATCCTTGAGCTTCTCTGTTTTACTTATTAAAGATCTTGAAACTTTATTTTCTTTTCTGATTCCTTTATCACACCACTGCCCGTTACAAGAACTGGAGGGGTCATGTGTATTGGGTTTTAGCACAGGGAAATATTAAATTCCATTATATTTCCGCCAATTTCGGATAGCTTTAATTATCGCTATTGGATTCTGCTGAAATTGTAATCAAATAATACAAATAGATAATGATCGGGCGAACCGGTAACCGGTAACAACCGGTGGCCCAGAATCATATTTTTAAGTTACCGGTTGTTACTACCATCACTTATATGTCTCTGTCACTCTCTGAAATTATATGAAACTTTTATATAAGATTCGGTTACGGTTATAGTTAGAATTGTATAATATAAAAATCTGCTGACTCACGTTGCGTATGCCGGCGTACAGCCCTAGTTCGCCCTACGTAAACAAGTGTTAGTTAACAGATATCAACAATTCAAACTCTTTATCCTTCATATTAATATTTAAAGTTGTTTAATGTGAAAAATCAACTTGCACTCGTTTTATCTACCCTATAGACTCTCCATTCAAGGGGTATGAGAAATTGATAAGTTTCATTGCATTTTCAAGTAGCTGTTTTTTTTTATAATTACACTGAATTTTGCAAAATATTATTATTAAAAACTGTAACACCACGTATGTAATCCCCAAAGAGGTAGGCAGAGTCTAATTGTACCCTAATAATTCTAATCTAACTGTACCCGGTATATGGCAATAAGTTGACTTCCTATTCCGCGAGGAGGCGAATAACATAACAGGTGAATCGTGGAAGCGTACTTTACTCGTCTGCTTACTTTTTCGGGAAATACAGGAGTGAAGGAAACAGTAGTACATATTTTGAATTTGCCTGTTTAATGTTCAAAGTTGATAAAAGGTGCATTGATAAAGTAGCGCTGTATGTCAAGTGTGTTTACATAAATAATCCAATACTTGCAAATATTAACGCGCGAAAGGAGTGTTTATATAGAACCAATAACGGGCGGGTCTGTTTATATTGATATTGCAAGTGCGGCGATGCGTATAGTTGCAATCGTAATTGCATAATACACACACTTGATAATATAACTTTATTACCTATGTATACTTACCTGGTCTTTGGGCCATTAGTTAGTACGAAATCCTGACTGCTAGAGGTAGGGGTTGTCAGTTCAATTGTACCATGCCATCACGCCAGATCGTTTACGACATATGCAGAGAGAATCGAGTGCCCAATATCTCTTCTAGAAACATCTGACAAGCTTCTATATTCATCAGTATGTTCCTATACGCACTTTGGTCTCGGAGACTTCCGACTCCACTATCAGATAGTGTTTAACCTATTTAATCCCGACAGATGATTCTTGGTGTCCCCCGGCACGTGCGCCCATCAACATCCTCACTTTATGTATATAAGTAAGATAATACACATCCAATAACTAACATAAGAGTTGAGTAAGGTCATAGTAACAGATATAAACCGGATTCATGCGGCCAGGAAACTTAAGAAATATCTAACTCCAGGGAAACGGCTACTGTCTAGCTCGGCGATGTGATTCGATAAAATGCAGGGAAATGAATTACCTAATACTATAAATTACAGTTACCTACTTAATTTATAATGAAAATATAATTATTGTTCTTTTGTTGTCAATCAATCTTTTCCCGTAGCTACTCGTAAGTACTCCCTACATAAAATAATAAACAATTAACATAAAAATAAAATCAGTGAATAAGCAAGTTAATAAACAAGTTATAAAAAAAAATACTGTCAATGAATTATTATATATCGATTACTGGTAGCAGTCATGACAAAGATTATGGTATTTAAAAATTTAATGTTTAAATAAATGACTTACAGAAAGTAGAAAGATCTAGAAAAAGTTCTGGTGATTTCAGACTTGGACCAAGCCCATTTCGTACTATTACAAGGAACAATGTACACAGTTATATGTATATGAAGGTACACGGGTATGAACTTTGCAGGGAAAAGCAGAAGCAGCCGTGCAACCGGTTTACGGAATACTGCACATTGACTTCAGAACAAAGTGCTTGAGTCGATACTTGTACCTCGTTTAATATTCAATTCATGAAGAAATTACGGTTTTTAAACGTCATTCAAAGTGTTTTGTCTGGAACTATGAAGCTTTAGTGCGCCTTTGTTGAATTGTTTTATGGACAGATAGCGCTTTGGTGTTGAGTCGTAGTTGAGTGCACGTTCTGTGTTATGACTTAGTGAATGGTTTTATTTAGCCTCTGCCTTACCTGTCATCTTTGTAAAAACGCTCCTATCGTTTTACAATATGCAAGATGTTCTATTTTTCTTCAAATACTTCTCCACGATAGTTAATTGGTAACATTTTGCACAACCAAAAAACATATTTTTTATTCTATTTTTATTTGCTATATATATATTAAATTCAGATTATGTCCATGTTTTCTGTCATGTTTGAATAACATACAACAGGATATTTTTTAAAGGACTATAAAAACGTTCAACATAATCTGTTTGTTTCAAACATTTTGTTTTATCCAATAAAATAATATAATTTTTTTTTTGCCTCAAAGCTACTCTATTCCATCTCTTTCTTCGAGTCCAGATTCGCTTTGAGGCGTCTTTATTACCCCTAGTTCCGATACTATCAGGCTCTCGACTAAGCAGTTACTATAATGTACTAAATCTATTTTGTTTTCTCAATATAGGTATAAACCTAGTTCTGATGATTTAACGCTGATGACCTAGCATTGTTTTACAAATCTTACAGTTTTACTAATTTAATGAATTTGATCATAGATGGCGTAATATCAAAATTTCATAAATATTGTGTAACAATGCCTACTTTTTTTAAAAACAGTGATGTATTCATTTCTATTTCCGCTAACAATGTGAAAAGACATACGATATTCGGTAAATTTTTCATATAACGTGCAAAATTTCTTGGCTAATGGCTGGCATATTTCTTTAGTGGTGCATCCGATGTCGAAATATGATCCAACGAAAATAGTGAAAACAAATACAAAGCATTATGGGCTTCCAAATAAACATACTGGTTTTTTTATGCAAAATTTCAGTCCCCTTTGTCCCCTGCAGGCTCTCTAGTGGCTCGGAGTCTGGATATATGCCTGGTGTATGGCAATAGACTCACCGCCTATTCTATAGTAGAACATAAACATAGCTGGTGAAACGTGGGAGTGTACTACACTGTCCTGCCTACCTCTTCTATGTTACAAGTTACTTGCCTTCAAAACAATATTTATATGGAAATTCATTTATATCAATTATTACATGAATCGTGTCAATGTTGTACATGCATCTGCGAAACGACCCGTGTCCAAGAGTTTAAGACAAAATTATCGATAATGTTGATTGTGATAATGAATATTTCTATTACATCAATATGCTATGATTCTCATAGCTCGTTAGATGCTCGCTGTGGGAATAACGACGATGATTGTGCTGATCATGATACATTAATCAGATATGAACAAAACGGAAACACAAAATCTGCAACAGAACCGAATAGGGCTTTTGAAGTAAATAAGCATTTCACTGGAAGCGATAACGCTACCATTATTTCCAGTAACATAAATACGTTTTATCTATTTATTTTAGTTATGCTCGTTTGTTATAATGGAAAGGTAATTTGTGGGGAACTGAACATTGACTGATGAATTGGCACGCCTCTAATATTGCGCAGACGGCCCAGTGTAAAGTCGAACGCTATGCGCGAAACGCCGCGGGCTGTTATTAGTATTATGGCCAAACAACGAGTATTTGTTCACGTAAATCTCTCTAAGGGCTCAATACGTCGTATATTTATTACATTAGTGTATTTCCTTCTGATAATAATACGGTTCTATATTTACTTACAGTTAAATAATTAGTTCTAAATCAGTCTACTTCATTGGGTGTCGTCAAAATACGTTACACGGTTGTCTCTGATATATAAAAAAATTGCATTATTTATTAATACCTATTAACGTGCAACATTTTATTTTCTTCAAATCAGACGTAAGTAATATCGTCAAACTTTTTATGCCTCATAACTGTGTATTACCGTACCTTCACTTAGCTCTGTGTTTGGCCCTAAAGTAGTAGATACTTTGTATAAGTTTAATGGTACTGTTAAAGTTATCAAGATGTTAACTTAATATCATTTTTGAAACATAATCATGAAAAAGAGTCAACACATTAAACGGACCCAGGACTTTATGGATACTCAAATTCTCTTATCCTATTAAACTATCTTATCTTAATCTAAGATACACATTAAACTAGTAATCTCTAAAAACCACAATCTTTCGTCACACCGTACAAACGTACTTTTAATCTTCTATACATAAATTATAGGGCGCTCGTTAAATATCAGCTCTGAAGCTATTGCATTGACATAAAGCCGTTTCGAGCTTACCGTTTAATCTTTGTCGTTAAATCTGGCTATAACACGTTCATTATAAGGCTCAAAATTGGTTTCACTGTTAGAAATATCAACTTCATCGTGTAAATCTTTAGCTTGCGCAATAGAAGCACGAGCCAGTTTCTGAATTTATTATGCATCTATTATAATATTGTCACTGCGACGCATCTGTATGTTCCAGTTAATATTATTTGTATCACTATTTACTCTCTGTGGAATATAAATACATATTTATATTATATTTCAGCAGCACGAAATGTAAAATTGTGTCAACAATGAAAAAGTAAATATATACATTTTGAGACAACACGCATACATACCTTTTATTCTAGTTTATGATAAAATATAATTATATAAACTAATCAAACAAATATTTGTCGTAGATCCTAATTGAATCAACGATCTCCGACTATGCTATTAACAGCATAGACCACTAAACCAAAAAGATAATGGTTAGTGATTAATGTAAATGCCAGAAATGCTAAATATTTCATATATTCAGTTTAAGTCAAGTTTGTAAATTCTATTGTTTCTACATTTATGAAACATATCCTTGACAGGCCGTTAAGTTTTTGTCAATGAGCGACACCGAATAAGTGAACTAATTTAACAGTTTTGATCTTGTGTTGATGTTGAAGAAATATTTGTCTATACAAATTTGTACAACAACATTCCGGACGTCTGGACAACGTACTTCTATTATGATCATTTGTTTCCATTTAAATTCAAATTCGAGTTTTAAATTGATATCGATTATCGTCTGTAACTTTTTCTTTAGAACATTTCTATTTATGAAATAGGGTATTCGTAAAATATCAATTCTTTTTATTTTACATAAACGAATCTACTATTGGTAGTCAAAATGTCAAAACGTAAAATTCCTAACAAGTGGTTACTGAATTATCATTTACATTTACAGTAGTATCTTTAACTGTGATTGCTTCAATCCTCAGAGTAATACTTTATTACCGATATCAATAATATTTATTGTTGGAGACAGTTGTTAATTACTTATTCATACTTGTCTGTCACTATTTTATAGCGGTTGTTAAATTTGCACCATTTGCGTTAGAAGTAATCTATCAATTAATGTCAAAATTATACTGGCAATCAAACGGGTTGTGAAGTAAAATGTTTAATTTTCGTTTAAAATGTTATAAAACGACTGATAGGCTATTTTCTAAATTCTATGAAATCATTAAAATATTAAACGCAATCATCCATCACAATATTTCATTTAGTTCTTAATTCATCGTTTATGTTCTTTTTACAATTTCTAACATAAGTAATAACAATTTAAGTTTCCTTAAATGTCCAATGTTTCGGCTATTTCTTCCCTTTCTACATGACCTTTCTGTTCTACATGAACTTTAAAACCATCGCAAAGCCTCTGACATACATATCTACATAATGTCTAGTCACAATAACAACGATGATTGTCCCACATTATTATAACCGTACCATCAGGTCTGTTATCTTCGAAGAGGTTGGCAGAGAAGTATAATACACTCCCACGTATCACCAGCTACTTTTACGTCACAACAGGAAATAGGGATTAAGCTTATTATCATTCACCTAGCACAAATCTAGACTCATAGCCACTACTATAAATTTTAACTAGATATTCGTAGTTTGAAGAATCACGCTTGAGATCACTAGACCCTTTAGTAACATTACGACTGTAATCCCCGAAGAGGTAGGCAGAGGAATGTAGAACACTCCCACGTTTCACCAGTTACTTTTACGTCACACGATGGAAAAGGTGGTGAGCCTATTGCCATATACCGGACACATATCCAGGCTCCGAGCCACTACTAGAAAATCTAAATTAGAAAATTTAGTAGTGCCTGACGCGGGAATCGAACCCAGGACCTCCCGTTCGGCAGTCGCACTAGCAACCAACACGACCAACGAGGCAGTCAAAGACCCATTAGTCTCGTATATTTTTCGTATTCACAGGTACAATACGAGATATTCACTCATTTACGTTTTTTGCAATTTGGAGAGCTAACACGACATTTTGCGTAACAGATTCAAATATCACCATAAATCTGAAAATAAATTTCCTTATTTGTCAAGCTTTTTACTAACCGCAAGCAGGTGCTAAATATTTCGCAAACTGTAATTTGTGGCTTCATGCGTAGGACAGAATCTGTAGCCTTCATTATTATACAGCGGGTGTATAATTTAAATATAAATCAAGTACTCGCTTGTACCAATAATATTAGAACCTTACATGATGTGCTAAACTATTCCTTCGAACTCACCCAATTTTACAGACTACATTTTGAAAATTGTTCAATAAAATAAATACCATGGTATCAATCGGTGGCGCTTTACCAATTTTAAATGGGGCTTTTTTAAAAATTATCTTGAAAAAATGAACATCGATTTGAATGGATGTGTAGCATCTAATTTCAAACAGTAATTTTTCGCGCTGAACTATGCGTGATGATTGAAACTCTTAAGGAGTCCATATCTTGAGACACAGCACGTTTAAGTGGTCGACCAACATAACTTAAATTTCGATGACGTTAATTAAAATAGTTGGAAGATGCCAGATATGGGTAGAGTTCCGTCTGGCTATTTAATACTACATACATATAAACAGAAAATTGTATATAAAGTGACCTCGAACATAGCAAATATATAAACGTGCGATAAGATTAATATAATAATGCGATATTAGCGAATGGTTTATGCATAATGTTATTGAGACCGGCGTGGACAACCTGCCAGTTAACCCGGTTTGCCGGTTCACCCACGCGGCCGTGGGCGGTTGACGCTCAACCTGAATTATTTTGTTGCTTCTACGCGATGTTTTACAACTCTTGTCTCGTAAGGTTAACGAGTTTACTACAGCAGATGTAAACACTAATATATTATTATTCTTATAGTCTTAGTTAAGAGCTTCTTATAATATTTTTGAATTAATCTTAATGTAATTTATTTATTTATTATTAATCATAATGATATGATTTACGAATTATTTGCATCCAATTGTTGACAATTTTTAAATTCTGTGTTTTTGTTGGCACATCTCTCGAGGCTTTAAGCACCTCTGACTAAACCTTTTCTCTTATTCATGAGGCAAAATTTGACTCTTACCCCTTAAAGCAAGCGAATTTGTTGAAAATCGCCAACATCTCAGACTGGAAAGAAAATAATAAGAACATCTTTTGTACCAACTGAAAGATTTAAAGAGTAAGAACAAAAGAGCCCTTCGTCTCAACTGAGAAATAACAAAGTATAAGATTATCTTGAATGATAATTTTCTAATAGAAATAAACAGGATTTGAAGCTGAAATTACATTTCCTTGGAAACTATCACTCTTTTTTTTAGTCCTAGGCTTGCCTTGACTACAACCTCCCCAGAAGGAAAGCGTGACGCATCTTAGAATATAAAACGCTAGCCTAGAACATACCTAGATCAACTCCTGTTTTAAAAAATTCAAGTTGTAAGGATCGAGAGAAATGGTGGGGGGTAGAGAGTTCCACTGTTTGGCAGCCCACGGCAAAAAAGATTTAGTAAAACGGTTCCTCTTGCTCAAAGACGTTAAGTAGCGCTGTCCTATCTGAAGACCACCTTTAATGTTGCTGCTTATCAGCGAATATTTAGGGTGGATCTAATTCAACCAATACTTACTTTGATCATCCATCTTCTTCCATTATATGTATATTCAATGCTGACACGCACTTATTAAGTGATATTCAGGTCCTATTATGATATCGGTCCTATAGCTTGGCCTACATAGTGTCTATATTAAAATGGGATTTATGTATTGTAAGAACAGCGTGAATTCCACTTCTTGAATACATTGTCAATAATTTCCGAACAAAACAGACTCTGAAATACCGAATCAGAGACCTAATAAACCGGATCATAATTTTTAAACAATCATATACCTATAGACAATTTTTACACCCAGACAGAAAAAATATAGTGCACATCACACAAAATAATGTTTCTTCTAAGTCGGAATCCATCTTTCGACGTCTGGTGCAAGCGTCAGGTTCACCCACAGTTAGACCAACAGGCTTGTCCATATGAATTGTAGTGCTCAGTAATTAGCCATTGATATTACTTAGGGATTAGGCCTTCCATTTCCAGTCAAAATATTCATTTGTACACAATATTAAAGTTATGTAACGGGACCACTAATGGTTAATAATCCAAACATTGGCCCAAATATTGTGAAAAAGTAGTTCAACAAAAAAGCTGATTTCTCACCAACATAAGGTAATTCAATGACGTAAATGGGAAATATTAAGTACAATCATGTGGTATTACCATTTGTAAGTGCAGCTTGCGCAGGACTAACAGCGCTAGAGATGGTTGCTAAAGACGGCATTGTAAGAGAGGCACACTCTATACTTTTATGTTAACGTAATAATGTCTACATTCAGCATCGTTTGAAACAACTGTATAGTCTATTGTTATTAACATGATTGTTATCTGTATAACTATATCATTCGTGATATCAATCATTTCGACAATCTGCACTTGGTCAACCTAGCAGCTAGGGCTTAACCCTTCTCATAGTTCTCACTCTGAAAGGAGATCCTTGAAAGGCCTCATCTGGTCTGTCACGGTTGTCAAACATAAACCTCCCTAATGACGAAAGTTCCCTTAAAAGTGAAGAATGTATGACAACTTGATAAGAATAAAAGAGGTAAAAGAATTTTATCAGAACCGTAGCTGCTAGAAATGGTTAGTCTTTGCTTATCCCTATGAGAAATAGTCGTAAAAAAATATTTACATATATGGATAATTGTTATTGGAGCATTAACACTCTGTGGAGGTCCTAACATCTGAAATAAATATTATGTATTTATTTATAATCGTTCCAAATGCCATCACGTACAGAAGTCGCCGCTCGCGTTAAAATCTTACGTGTGCTGAGGGCAAAAATTAATCATAATACATGTTCTTGACCTAGTTCTGTCACGCACGCGTCGGATACACCCGCTTTGTGCGATTCAGTTTTCCTTATGCTATTACTCTTATTTCAAACGATTTTCGATCTTATCGCGTCAGATATAGGAAATACCTCATGAGCCGATATTGAATGAATATATTAATGTTACAATTTTGCATTTGTTCAAACAAATTTAAATCTTATTTCTTTAGAAATAAAGACCACTCCATGTGCCTTTTGTCAAATGAAACAGTCAACAGTTTTGTATGCATCAAGTGTATGCATAAATTGATCTATTTGCAACGTACGTTTTCCTATTAAGTGAATTAGATTATTGCTCATATCCTGACGTTTGTCAACTTTAAGTGCAGGAATTGTTCTACAATATACCGTGATTTGTATAAAGGCAGACTTAGGGGTTCAATTATGACGAAACGGTAGAGCTTCAACGGGTACACAAGAATAATTATGTTTCTCATATGCAATGGAAAAGTGGTATCTGTTAATTGTAAATAATAAATCTGAACAAAACATTATTATCACTAATTACAATTGGAAAAGTGCTTTACACCCATGATTGTTATCTTTGTTTATATTCATTATACATTCGATTCATTTCATCATTCCTTTTATTATATTTGAAAAACGATGTGACATTTTAACAACATAATAGTGAGCACGGTGCTCTTTAGTGATGTTTTGTTCTCTCAAACATCTAGACGATGATCCGTTTCAAAGAACTCCAAGGAACTATCCTAAGTCTTTTATCAGCTCCCACTAAACGCACCAATTTCGCGACGTAAACCGAGTCGCGCCTATGAAAAAGGACTTCTAATAGGTCCGCAACGAATTCAGTTATTCCAAAAATCCTGTATACACAATTTAATCATATGTATAGAGAAATACTCATAGCACTAAAACATTCAGCCAATCGTAAGAACCGCGTAACGATCGATTAATCGATACATGTCAATCGTTTAACAGTTATGTATCGTGACTGTCCGAACGCCGAAGGTAGGCCATCTGCAAGCCGGCCACGTTCTCGTCCCGTGTTATAGGCTTAGAACTAGACGCGCTGCAAATAAACAATGTGGACAGTTAGGTGTCGTGATAGCGTACGTGTGAGCTGAACGTCCAATCGCTTCTGTTACGTAACATTTGCATGTGAACTCAAGCAGGGCGTAAACATGTTCAAGATCAAAACACAAACTAAAAAAGAAAACTAAAAAAGAGTTATCATCACTTACAGAAGCGTATCACACCACACGTTCGATTTTAAGGCTGTCTTCAAAATATGTTGATTTGTTCCCAGTGTATGATACTAGGTTTACCGTCTATTACCATAGCTATAGATATTTCTAAATGACCAGCTTTCATGCAGCTGGTTTCAGCGAGAACTCAGAAAGATTTAAAGATTTTGTGTGTAGTTTTGAGTATTTCATGATAAATAAATGATGTACTAATAAAATGACTAGATTTATGTATGATGAATTAAAAAAAACTAACAATATCAAAACAATTGAAACAATATTATAATAAAAGAAATTCTCCATCTATGTATATAAACGCTTGAAAAAGCAACAATCCCCTGACGTGGGTGGTCACACTCCAAATCACAGGAAAAAAATCCCAAAAAAAAACATTCAACCTTAAAAAAGTCCAGCCACACCGTCATGATCTGAGTTTATTTATTTATTTTTTAAAATATTTTACGCGCGTCTTATTAGGGTAGTGTACATCGGACCAGATGGTGTTCGAATTTCAAAATTTTTACGACACGTTCCTCAAACTGAACACGTGCCACCAGATAGCGTATTATTTTCGACGTTTCAACGTAAATAAATATGGCGTTAAAGTTTCCTCGCCCTAGTGTAAACACACCCTCAGATGGCCGTATAATTTGATGCGATGTGAACGTTAAAGATTTTATTAGGAAATATGCATTTTGTAACACTGGCATTTTTGACCGGCTGATCCCTGATTAGTGCAGCCTACCAGGCTCCGCAGAATGCCCTGGCCGGCGCCGGCAACAACGTCAGCGGTGAGAGGCGCTGCGCTCTGCAATCTCAACCGTCATGCCCAGCGTAGGGAATATGGGAGAAACTCTTTGAGGAAACCTAATTCCAGCAGTCGACTGAGTCAACCTGATGATAATAATAATGGTGATATATAGTTTAATTAATTAACCTGACAATAATAAATTGTTTTCCTGTGTATTAATATTTAAAGTGAAAAATTAACAATGTTCTCCAAAATGTATGAAACCTGTCAATTTTGACTTAGTGTGGCAGACTATGGCCTTGACGCATCTAATTATGAGTAGTAGCGGTAACGGACGTCCAATAATGAAACAACTAAAGAATTAATAATGATAAGTCTAAATCAACTAATAAGTCTAGAATCATTGACCCTGCATTTTTGTTTAGCACGTGAAAGATGAAAATGTTAAACCGCAGTGATTGTAACATTTGTAAAATTATTATTAGCATATCGTCAGGTCATGTACGACGTAAGCAGAGAGCCCTGAATATCCGTCAAATTATTTATTTTAATAATACATATATACCTAATTACTTTCATACTGTATATGAGTACTACACCATATACATATACGTTTCAAGATCGTGCGCTCCAAACGGTGTCCGATTCCAAGGGTAGCTATCAAAGATACCGTCTGTTGAATAGTAACAGTGTGTGGCCCAAGTTACGTGATACAACGATTTGTGTGACAAGCAATCATAATAACACAAAATGTCTAATGCATGTAACATTGGTTTAATATTGTTGGTTTATTGTTGACCTTCAAAGGTTTTTAATGCTGTGCAAATTTATTGCAAATAATTACAAGATGGCTAAGCGCATCAATAACAACGTTTAAATTTAATGATCTTCGTGCGCACATATATATTATATAACACACGTAAAATAAATTTATAAAAACGTGCGTTTTATGATAAAATATCACTTGGTATAACGGTAAAGGTTAATGATTAATCACTGATTTTACGCAATGTCTACCAAGATCTAATGAATTATCACAATTATCACTGCTACATATAACACAAATCGACGGATAAATGTCGTTAGGTGTCACCGTCAGAGCGGAAGAAGAAAATAAATTAAAAGCTCCAGTTTATCTACATGAAAAAAATTGTAGCTATTTTTAAAAGTATTGCAATGATCAAAGACTGTGAGATTCAAAGATTTAGCTTAATTAAAGTGCATATGGATTAAACGTAACGTTTTTTACATTCCTTTGAATTAAACCTCGACCCTATAAAGCGTTAGCAGTAATCGTTCAATTTGCTCTTAATCATGGCGTAGAAATGCCAGGTTGTTCTGTAGACGCACTGTTTTCATATATTAACTGCAACCCGACACTCACAGAGATCTCTGTTAAACGATTAAACTGTGGAAATAATAAATTAAATTGATCATACAATTGAATACTGGAATACCAATCCTACATTAAAACATAAATATAGATTTATATAGGTCCTGTCTTATATTGTTATCATCATATCAGCCTCTATTTTTCAACTGCTGAACGTATCCCTTTCGCAGCCCGACAGCACTGAATCCTCCGCAGGTCACATCACTATATTACGCAACTTCACGCCTATAATGCCCGAACAGGTAGGCAGACGAGTGTAGTACATTGCCATGTTTCACCAGTTACGTTTAGGTCCCACTATGGAATAGGTGGTGAGCCTATGGCCATACGCCGGACACATTTCCAGATTCCGAGCCACTACTACATATTATATTATGTATTTATAATTTGTTTTTTTATTTAATAAATTGTTACACCACTTCTCTTTACAATTTACATTAAACATGTTAAATAACGACGCAGAAAAGTTAACCTTAACTAACCTTCAACCTTGATTTTAAACTTACATATTAAATTACTCTTCTTACCGAAGCTTGTGTTACTAAGCTTTGAAAATTCAACTTCTGATTGCAACCGCAAACCTACTTCCCGCCTAGCTTGACATCGTTTGATAGCTGGAAGTGTACTATGTGTTTATATAGAGCTTTAATACTTTACATATATCCCGTTTTTATAAAATTTTCCTATATTTACACAAAAAGTCACTCCATGGCGATATATGAAGTTTCATTGACCTTGCTACAATGACCACTATACCGACCCGGTGTGCGAAGGATCGATTTCCGGTTGGCTCTACGCGCGATCATTTTTTTATTATTATTTCTACAAGATATACCTTTAGGTGTTTTACGCGCGATTAACCTTAATTACCATTTTAAACATAATTTAATACGAGGTTTACAAGCTCAATCAACTCGATTTAAAATTCTAATCTGTGTAATCAAACCTGTAATCCATCTATAATTTATCCAACAGCAAACTCCATTATGAGATGCATAAACATAACCAGTGCCCCGAGGTATGTACATAGCCCTACCTAATGATATATAACCATAATGATACATAACCATAATGATACATAACTGTAATGATACATAACCATGGTGATACATAACCATAATGATACATAACCGTAATGATACATAACCATAATGCTACATAATAAAGTAAAGCGCACGCTCACAATCGGCTATCGCCTCGTCTGGCTCGTGACTGGCTTTTGAACTCCGCAGCTCCCGTGCTACTGAAAAATAGGGTTGTCGCTGTTAGCAAATATTTATTTTTAATCTTTACAACCCTAGTTTGGATTAAATGATACGGAAATTCAATTAATCAAACAATTACCAAACAGTGCAAAAATTAGTACCGACATATACCTACCCTTTCAGCAGCAAACGGAGCCAGATTGATATTCTTTAAAAGTCTGAAAATGTTCACAACTTTTATTGCATCTACAATTAGTCATTATTCACTTCTTCTTCGTCCTGTCGATGGCTGATCAGATCGAAGGATTAGTCGCAATCTCCAGGGTGCGCCGGGCAGTACCTACCTATATGTTCGTATTTTATCAGACGTAGTCGCCGTTAGAAAAAATTTGATGCACATTTACTATTTTTATTCACAGCCTTGACTAAATTAAACATAATCATAACAATCGGTCAAATATCGGACACCAGCGTCTGGAAATAAAGAAGTAACAATCGCTTATTTTCTTCCAAAAGTTGGGATTTTAATATATCAATCTCAAAATTTAAAATTATATTTCACATAGATGTATCTCAGTAAGGTACTACAGAAGTCGGAACTGAACAGTTGCCGCCAATTGCTTAAAATGTTCACTTTGCATCGTGATATAAATACAACCAAATCATCGGCAACCCTATAGCCTCCGTCACTTTTTGCCTTCGATATCTAATGACAAAGGCATCATTATCTAATCATGACCGGTTTTTTACAGGACAACCGCTGCTTGCTACTAACAAAACAAAACGAGAGTTCAACTTACAACCACTCTACGGAGCTTTAGGACAAGCTTATTGTAGCGTGGAGCAGTTATGGTCTAGTGGTTTAAAATTTTGCCTTTATCTCCACATGTCCATGGTATGGTTTCCAAGCAAGAACCTCTCAGTTTATAGATTTTATGCATTTGCAACATTACAAGAGGAGCCCTGCATGTCTTAAAGAACTGCATAATATTTTTTGAGGCATTTGTAATCTGATAAACCGCACTTGGCCACCGTATATTACGGTTTTAAGTTTCCTCATTTTGGGAAAAACTCTGCGTCGTAGTGAAACAATGAAAACGTTGTTGACCAAGATGATGATGGGCTTGGCAGTTCTAATTGAGAACGGCTAAACGACTAATCACTTAAGATGGACAGCGTCGCGGTTAACATCTCTATCAACTGCCTACGGGCGGAACAGCACAACCCAAACTCTATCGTTTAATGATGCAATAATCCTCTTTTCCATTTAGGGTTAATTTACGGAGAGAAAATAAAAGTTCTAAGTAGAGGTCGTCATTACACGACGTCTTTTTAAGTTGACCTAAAATCCCTATATGAAAAAACTGCCGTTTATTCATGTATGTTAGTGTTCCTATGAAAAATATCATGCATTATGAATTTGATTTTATTTGTTATATGGTATTACTGGTATTTGGATGCAATTCCGTCTAAAGATAAGCTAAAGAGCGTTTTGAGATACATCATGTAGACCTGTATAAAGCCT